>JAACJM010000202.1:0-153523 GCA_013368315.1 Tetrapyrgos nigripes | reverse complement strand
AAGGGAGGATGAGGTTGTAAAGAGGAATCGAAGAGGAAGATAAGTGCTTCACTGTGGGGTTTTTAAAGACTTCTCGACCTGCGCTGTCACAGTGGTACGGCGGGTCACATCGGGATATGATTCTGCTTGAAGTTTTTCCATCAGACCACCGAGTCGCGACAAAGGATTACGAGACTGCATGTGCATGAAAGGAAAGGCGTCCTTCCTGAACAAGAACATACTCGCATGATTTGCACTATGACTGCTTATGGATAACCTGCACCTCGTTAACCTCGATACCCTGGAGTGTTCTGTGTCAAAGTAGTCCAAAGGGCTATAGTCACTGAAGGATACATGGGAGAAGTTTGAAGCAAAAGGCATACTCGGCGAGGGCGGACCAGAATTAATCCAAGCCGAGCGAGCAACAGTCTGCAACAGACTCAGTTACAGACCGGAATAGACGGAAATCGCACTCACCGTATGGCCTATATTTTCCGATAAGACATTGACAACAATGCTCTCATGTTCTGCGGCAGTTGTACATGACTATGCATTTTGGTCTGGAGTACCCTGGAGTCTGGGTCAACTTTGGAGGATAGTGGTTGATGGTGAGAAGGTGAATTAAGCCGGAACATTAATGGGACCCGAATATTTCAAATAATGAAATATTCCGTCTCATGAATGTCAGCGTCGTGCTTGTTTGGGTTTCTTTCGCGACCTCAGGCTGGAGGGTGGCAAGACAGGGCGTACTATAACTCGATGTCATTCTTTTCCTATGTCTGCCAGTAACTCCGAGACAAGTCTTCTGCTGGAAGAATCCTTTAAATTGACTCAGTAAGAAGTCGGTGGTTGAGACCAATGAGATCGCTACAGTAGTCAAGTTAACGTTCGCATAGTAGTCCGCATCGAATTGGTCCTGTAAGTCCCTCTAGTAGATTGACTTATTATAAACTAATAGATGGAATTAGTGGACTCTTCACTTTCAAAAGCAAATAAACGGCGTTAGTCCAACACTAGGAAGCAGCTAGAAGGTTGAGCCCCCAGATAGCGGAGGTACTTACAGACAACGTCATCCTACGACTTTTGCGCGCTGCAGGTTAAGATCCATACTATAGAGCATCATACACTCGTCTAATCTAGAACAAAACCAGAATCTAGGGGAGGACTCCGAGGAGATGCGGGTGGTTGTGGTTAACTTGCGTCCCTGGTCCGTGCGCGTGTTGGGCCAACACAACATGGCGCTGGACGTGGGAATTTCAGGGCTTACCCCTGAATACTTTAATACCTGATTGTTGCTGTCTAGGAGAGACCATAGGTCCTCTAGTTCTGTAGGACGGTCTGGGAAGCTTTCGTTCTTCAGCCACATCCCGTAATGACAGCGATTCGAGTAGCATGGCATGACAGATTCCCAAGAGCAACTTGAAGTATCTTACTCTACCCTTGAGATCTCAACTATAAAATCTATATTGTAGCTGTATACCTGACTTGGAGAGTCATACCAGCCGGCCAAATTGAAGGGCGTCTGGACACTTTATTAGGAAGAAAGGCATTGGACAACGATTGGAAGATGATGACTCTCTTGTGCTCAAACTGACTTGCCCCAAGTGCTCAACTTGTCCTGCAGTAGTTCTGATCAAGCTACATAGGCAACCTAGGTTTGTAGTCACATAAGCTAGCATGAACAAGCCTGAGATCGATATGTTAATCTACGGCTCGAAATATCGCCATCCTTATTAGTCGTGAAGTATCACCGACGGAAAGACCTGGTACATAGTCAGGTAGTAGTAGGTTCGTTCATGTGGTTTACACCGGGATGCTTCCTGGACTCCCGGCGTATCAGTTCTTGGGACCCCAGCCCGGGTAATAAACTCCTCCGTACTGGTCAAATGACAGCTTCTTACAGGCTTCTTACCCTGACCAGCGCTGGCAGTATTAAAAATCATATTACAGATCTAGTAGCGTGTACTAGTAGAGGCTCAACAGTAAACTACGCGAAAAAAAGCCAACGAAAGCAAGGGTCCATGCAAGTATGCTACCAAAAAGCCCAAACAAGACAAGAACAGAATAGTACACTGGCAGACCACTCAGAAACCGAGCGACTGATCTCTACTACTTCTCCTTTTGATAACACGCAATGGTGCTGTAGACCCAAATCCTCCGCCGAATCTATCATCCATGTCCGGTAACCACGACCTATCGTCGTCTTCGAAATCCGGGACTGGCTTCTGACGCATAAAAGAACTCTGGAAACCATTTGTCGACGATGGTGATGCGATTCCTACAGGATGGGAGTTCAGATTTTCTTTTAAGGATTCGGACGGAGGGAAGGAACGAGGGAAGAAAGAAGATGTGGGTGAGGAAATAGGTGATGAGCGTGAAGAAGATAATGATGACGACAAGGTCGAAATCGTCGATGTCCAAGAGTCATGATTGGAGTATTTGGTGTAAGTCGGTGTATCTGGGGGGAGGTACTCTGGTCTAATGTCCAGAGTCAAAGGGGATTCCAGATTACGGTGTGACTCCTGGTCAGGGAATTTGTGTGGGAAGCTCTTCTTCCGTGATGAATAGGGAAGCGAAAACGAAGAAAGTGATTCTGTAAGTCGTTTCGGGAGTTTGGTGAGAGGAAGAAGCAGTTTGGATTTTTTCGCGGGTGGAGTGGAAATAAGATGCGACTTGGAGGAAGAAGGTTCGCTGGGTTTGGTTTTACTGACAGTTGATTTGGGTGTAGAAGTGCGAGTTAAACTGGTATGAGTTTCGGACCCTGAGCTGGTTACCGATTGGACCGACCCTTCCCTCCCGCTAGGCTCTTCCACCACGTCCTCGAAACATCCTTCGATAGTCGAGCAGGAAGAGAAGAAGGAAGTCATGTTGCCATCAGCTATGCTTTGACGGCTGACACTGACCCGCCCGATGAGAATATCATCCTCCTCACCCGTCGTTTCCTCCTTCTCAGTGTGGTCCTCATAGATGGTCCTCCGCCTGTTATGCCCAGGTTTGAGAATGCCTCGCCAGAAGAATTCCAAATCTTCGTCCTCCAACACGTCGACATCATCCATCTGCACGTCCTCTTCCTCTATTGTAGGTAGCGAGTAGCAAAAGTAGCCATTTATCAATGAATTGATCGAGCAGACATCAGAGTCACGCTCGGCTGACCAGCTACTACCAGCCTGGTTCGTTGGGTCCCGGCAGTCATCAGCTTCCTGCATGAGTGATGTGGTGTGAGACATGAATGACTGGAGGGTTGGTATGTAAGAATGGCGAGAAAGAGGGTAGGGATGGAAGTCGCGTCGCTACGTGTAATGTTGATCAATCAGTGCTTTAATACTGGCACTAAGAAGTTTCCTGCTAGCCAAGGGAAAGCGTGTGCGCAGTTACTTGGCAAGATTATGAGCTGGTCTGAACAAACGCAAGGATAAGCAATTGGAGCGCAGTATGAGGATTCTCGAAGCTAGGAGACCCACCTTCGACCTCGAGTAAAAGTAGCTCTAGTAGCGGCCAGCTGGATGTATTGCTGTGCTCTGTATCCCCGCAATCCTCGGCGATAGTCACTTCAGTCTAATATCCTTTATCCTACCGAGTGTTTCCAACGTCAACGGAGTCGAGATTGCCAGCAAGCAGGTCGATACCAACACGTCGGTCAAGAATAAAGCTAAAGATAGAGGTAGCAGATGATAGTAGCCGTAGAAGTAGGCCTCACAACCTAGTAGGAACCGGTAGAGTGATGGGGAGAAGGAAGGTCGGAGTTAAAGGCGTCAACCTGTGAATTTAACGGTACGACGCGTCAGAGAAGCTTGTGTTACGTGCAGTTGGCAGTGAAAAATTGACAGTAGACAGGAAAAACCGTGGAATGCGAGGAGTCGCGTGGTTATTGCAGAAGATCGACGTGTGTACGGGGTAGGGAGCGTGTGTTTGGTGGAACTGGGTTTGATGCGATCAACGTTTGGTTGCCAATGAGTGGAGGGAGGACAGAGGAGGACTGATAACTGCCAGAGACAGTGCTCCTTGAGCTAAAGAGGGAGAAAAGAACGAAAGGAACGAGGTTGGGGTAGAAAATATACAGGTGTAATAAAGTACGGCCTGCGAAGGGTTCCAGACACTGAAATGTCATGACAACATGTGGACCGCAAATTTGGAAGTTCTTCGGCTAACCAGAACCGTAAATTTGGTTTATCGTGATCACATGTAGGCAGATGTAGGCGCAGTGTAAGCGCAGTGGACACTGAATCTAGACAATATATCCCAGTATTTCCGAGATATGAGTGTATACGAGTCCGTCAAATTTTCCAAACGAAGAGCGGAGCCGAATGTACATACATACTTAAGCTTCTGATTTGTTCGCTTGATTTGTTCGCTTACTTGACAATACATTGAAGCGTTACGTCTGGGAGGGTTGGCTGCCAATGCCGTTTGGAGAAGCAAGAGTCGAGGGAACCATATGTGCAGAACAAGCAACTTTGTCTTGCTTTTTTGAGGAAGCGGCAGAAGACGAAGGTCATTTGAGATTTGAAGCCGAGTACTAGTACATAGATGAGAGCCATGTTATGAATCTTTCCCAAGAGATTCACTGGACTGAGATAGCCGATAGAAATATCAGTACGCGCACATAGACTTTTCCTGAGAGAGATTGACATCAATTCCAGGGAAAACGGAAGCAAGGCTTGAAGCTTGAAGAGTTGTTGAAAGGATGATGGGGGTTTCAGTCCTTTTTTAAGTCTTGAAAAAGTGACATCAATTGTAGGGAAAACGGAGGCAAGGCTTGAAGAGTTGTTGAAAGAAAGATGAGGGCTCCAGTCCTTGTTCTTCTAAGTCTTGAAAAAGGGCCTAACTTGAAGAAATCGGATGGATGAAAGCCACCCAAGGTGGCCTACGCTGAGTTTGGAAGACAATAGCGATGACAAAGATTGGGTCCGTGCACTGGTCCGTGCACCAAATCACGTGCGCGATTGTTTAGAGTTAGAAGCTGACCTAAGCTGACACTCCTTGGTTCGACTTGTCTTCCTCCGCGTACCTCACTGCCTTTCTCCTTTTCTTATCACTATGGTGGGCTCTGAAATGCTTGGAATATCCAGGAAAAATCACCTAATTGTCTTGCGCAGTCTGTCAATCAAGCTGCTATGCGCCGCATTGTGCGGGAAGTTACCAATCTCAAGAAAAACCCACCGGAGGGTATTCGCGTCCAAACTAGTGAAGAGAATATCTACGACATTACTGGAATCATAGAAGGACCTGGTGAGCTATCTATCCGTGTTCCGAAAAGTTGATGAAACGCGTCTGATGTCGTTTTGCACGCAGAGGGTACTCCCTATGCCGGTGGTTACTTTCGAGTGAAGTTCAGGTTTACTGAAGAGTTCCCTGCGGCACCTCCCAGATGTGCGTACCTGAATGTCTTTGTTGCTGTGGTACTAAGCCTGCCCTCGGTTATACAGGTACACTAATAACGAAAATCTTTCATCCCAACGTCTCCTCTTCTGGCGAAATATGTGTCAACACTCTCAAGAAGGACTGGAAGTCAACATATGGCATTGAACATATCCTAGTCACCGTCAAATGCCTCCTTATTTACCCCAATCCCGAATCTGCGCTTGATGAAGAAGCTGGAAAGCTTTTGCTGGAAAACTATGAAAGCTACTGCTCTCGAGCCAAACTCATTACCAGCGTTCATGCTACTCCTCGAGTACGACCAGTCGAATTTGACACGCCCTCTGTCTCTTCTTCTAAATCGACAACTCCGGAATCGAAATCTACCCTTGCTTCCGAAGCTTCCGGATCAGGTTCTGCCTCAATCACAGCTGTGTCTACTTCGACCAGCATCACCTCACCTGCTGTCTCGAAGCCCCCTTCCAAAACCTCATCATCATCTTTACCTTCCACCGCTTCATTCACTCTTCCCATCGTGACAACATCAACGCGTAAATCCGCTTCACCCGCTCCGACGACCGTGTCCATACCGCTCACCTCATCTCCGAAGAATCTGGGTGTTGAGAAGGATGGTAGTAATGGTACCGGTCCGGTGTCGATTAACAAGGACAGGCATCCGTCACCTTCGCCTTTGGGTACTGCAGATTCCAATGTTGCTTCGACCAAGCCGGTGGTACCTGCTACTGGAGCCAAGGCTGTGAAGAGGGCAGCTACGGGTGCTGCTTCTACAGTGGCGGAGAAGAGGAAGAAGGCACTCAAGAGGCTATAGATGCGTTCGAAGTGGTTGATACTGTGGGTATAATAGTGCGGACGTGAAGGGAGCTCTGATGGTATGTTGCATCTGGAGCCTATTCCTTGTTCTCGTCTCTAGGTAGTCAGTTTGTCTGGTACATAGCGCGCGTATATCCATAGGACAGTGTCTATATATATGTACTCTAAGTCTGAGTAGATAGTAGTTAGTTACCTAGTTGGTTAGTGTGGGAGTGTATGTTTTTCTCTTTTATGTCTTCTCGAACAAAATAGCTTTCTGTAGGATCGTGTTTTGCTCAAAACTTATTGAGTTGGCCGCGAAACCAACGCCTTCAGCTTCCAGATTTACTGTTGGTGGTAGCATTTCAGATAGAAGCAACCCTCATGGCAGAACGGAACCGTTTTCCGATGGTCTATGGACTGGTTCGTATAGTCCATGATTGATATTTTGGGTGCAGCTGTGAATTCTGTGAATTCTGTGAATTCGAGGACAGCTGAGCCGAGTACATACATACGTCTTCTTCAATCCCACCAACCTACGCCATTTCAGAAAACTCAAAAACGCCTGGAATGAGCTCTTCTTTGCCCATAGCAGCTGTCCCACTATTTGCTGGAAGACTTCCTCTTATGGAAACTTGCAGACGCGTCCGTGGCTGTTATGCGTGACCAGAAAAAAATTGTAGTCGCTTTATTACTACCATTACACTGTTCTTGTCGTTCTGCTGTCTTTTGGGTTATTTGCCACTCCTCTTCATTACTCCAACTTGATCAGGTCGACTAGAAACGGGCCCGCCACCTGGTCTTACCTCTCTACGCGTCTAACTTTCCATCTTCCGCCTAGAGATAGCTTCCAAAATGTCGGGCAACGTCTCTCGTGTGCTTAACGCATTGGATATCTCTCTGAATGCTTCGCTGGACGTGGAAGAGACGTCGACTCCGAATGCCAGTCAAGGAAAGTTAGCGGCATTAATGCAGGCGCGTCTCACACAGGCGCAAGGGAGGTTGGGTTACATGAGGCCAGAGGGTGCGTTTATTTCCATGCCACTCTGCGTTTTCTTTGAGAACTCATCTCTCGTCTTCATTCCTTCGTGTTTTTTATCCGGCTTCCGTAGACGACGACGAGAGCGAAACGGAAATGCTCTTTGGTTCGCAGAGAGCTTTTAGCTCAACGCCGAAGGTTGCTGGTGGATTCAGGTTGAACTACGACTCTGAGACCCCACTCAAGGCTATTGATATTGGTCAGCCGCGTTCTTTTCGTCTCGTTCTGCGTTGCAGGCCTCTTCATGGTTCACGATGACCGATGACTCTTGTTGTATTATTGTACAGGCGGTGCCGACCAACAGCAAAAGTGCGTGTCTTTCTTTACTCAAAAGAGCCCAAGATTGACCGATTGACCGTTACCCCTTTTATCTGCTACATAGATTGGCCGAATTCGTTACCCAGACTATTGATAACGTCAGTCATGGACTGACTGTTAGGACAGCTTTGCAACGGTTAGGTCTGCAAGGGTGAGTTGATGGTATTCTATGGCATGCCCTGTGTTGACGTAGCTGCGTATATGCACATATAGCCCGGAAGACATTCTTCCAGGGATGGATATACGTCTCTTACCGCACCAGGCTATTGGTGTTGCTTGGTACGTGTACCCCATGACTTTTTTTCATGTCACTGTCAGAACGTTCTGACGATGCATACCCATGACAGGATGTTGGATCGAGAGAAGAGCAAAGATAAAGGCGGTATCCTTGCGTGAGCTACCTATCTTTACTTCGTTTTCGAATACACTGACACCGTTTCCGCACTTCTAGGGATGACATGGGTTTAGGTATGTCGCTTCTCCTTCTCTTTCCTCTCCTTGCACGTCAAACATTGACCTGATTGTTCGGTTACCGTCTTTGTTCTGCAGGCAAAACCGTTCAAATGATCGCTACAATGGCAATGAACCCTCCTCAACCCGATGGTGACGACCGAGATGTGTCTAAAACGACGTTGATTGTTGTTCCGTCTGCGCTGCTTCAGCAGGTGGGTATCTTGGATACTTTCATCAAACTGACTGACATGTTCTTGTTGACAGTGGAAAGACGAGATTGAAGAGAAAACCAACGGGATTTTGACAGTCCATGTCCATCATGGTAGGGAGAAGCTGAAGGTATGTTTCTCGAGTCGTCTGTGCTTGAAAGTTTTCTCATCAGCATCAAACAATCTTACAGAAAAAATCCGAAATCAAATCCTATGACGTCTTGATTACGACGTATCAGACTTTAATGACAGATTTCGTCGTTCCCAAGGATGTCGAGCCTCATGAGGAGGCGGAGTGGTTGAGGAAGAATGGGTGGGTGTCTTACTACTGCTTCTTTCCACCTTTGTCAGTCTTTTTGGAGGCCAGTGCTAAAAGGACTCGTTGTCGACGTCTTTTTCTTTTGTGAACAGTGGTGTCCTAGCCAAGATCAAGTTCTATAGAGCTATTGCCGATGAGGCACAGTACATCAGGAATCGGTAAGAGCGTCTTATGATCCCCATCGGTTTGAGGGGTCCATACTTTTTATTAACATGCTCGCACTTCTATGTAGAGTCACCAAAGCCAGTATAGCTCTGGCGCATATCCAAGCAAAGTACCGATGGATGTTGACTGGAACGCCGGTGACGAATACACTGTGAGTTGGTTTGTGTCACCTGCAGTGCTTGTTCTGACTATGCTGGCACTGGCAGTGCCGATATCTATGGTCTGCTACGTTTTGGAAAGTTCAGACCCTGGAATGATTGGAATGATTTCAACGAATATGTGGTATGTATTTTCTTTCCTTTCCTTTCACTTGTAGCTGCCGCTTGGTGGTTAGGATCGAGACTCTGATATGACTGACATGGTTCCTCCTCTCTATCAGGCCAAATATCAGAATGTAGACGCTGTCGTCGCAGGCCAACGAGCTCAGACAATTCTTGCACCTCTACTTCTTCGCCGGACTAAGAACTCGACACTCGAGGGAGAACCTATTTTGAAGCTGAAGCCAAAGGAGATTGGGCTGATCAAGGTGCCGTTTTCAGAAGACGAGAGGGATGTGAGTGATTTGCTTTCCGTTTGGTGTTTTCTTCTATGCTTCGATGCTCGTTGGTCCCATTTTTATCAACGAATGGGTTGACTGACTGATGGCTCGGCTTTCTTTCAGATCTATCAATCCTTCGAGACAAAGTCTCGGATTAATGTGAACAAGTTTATCAAGGAGAAGTCGTTGGTGAAGAAGTGGGTCACTTTCTCTAATCCTTTTCTTCTTTCCGAATGTAGGATTACTCATGCTCTCCTGACAGCCATTCCTTCGTCCTCGTCATGATTCTGCGACTGCGTCAGCTTTGCTGCCATCCAAATCTCATCTTAGTATATTACTTTCCCACTCCTGGTTTTGTTGGGCTGTTCTGACGCGTATATATGCAGTCTCAAACCGAAGGCCTCGACGACCCAACCATGTTGATGGGAGGTGACGCCGAGAAGGAACGTGCGCGAGCTATCAAGGTGAAGGGTAGACCTTGGGTGGAGAATGTAAGCGTTGTCAATTCCAAAATAGTGATCGTCGATGTACTGACCATGCTCATGACCTGGATTTCGATGTTCTTACAGATCAAACAAAAGTATGTTTTCTGTTTTCATTGGCTTGCCATTAGATTTTGAATACTGACTTCGACGACAGGATGCTCATACGTGCCCGAGCTGATAAAGTGATTGATTTTGCGGAAGAGATGCAGGATGTTAGTTGTCCGGTGTGTGATGAAGGTCAGTGTTGTGTTGTGACTTGCTCTTCTTCTTCTCATTGGACAAACATTGACTCGGATGTATGCATAGCCTTCATCGAGAACAAAGGACGCATCCTTGGATGTAGTCATGAGCTTTGCTTTGGTGCGTTGACGTTCTTACCCTCTTTTTTAGAGTATCGTGTCCTCATGGTCTCTGTAGATTGCATGCTTGATTTGAAGAACTCTCCTATTGAGCATAACGGTATCTTGTGAGTTATTTCCTTCCTGGGAGCCAATACCGGCACTGATGAGTGGTTATATAGTGGCGAAGGCAATGAGAGAGAGAACATGGAGATTGAGCGAAAGTTTGAAGAGGCTAATGCTAAAGGCTGGAGACCCTGTGAGTCTCTCGTTTCTTCCGTTCTTTTCATATGTGATGGTAGCGTCTCCCTTTGTCGCGAGCTGACCTCTCTGTATGTAGGTCCCACCTGTAAATCTATGCAAGACATGTCGGACGAGAAAACCTTCAAGCTCGCAGCATTCCAACCCACGGATGAAGAGTTAGCTCGATTTATTGCAGAGTCCAGAAAATCGCGGAAGAAGAAGAAAGCTGTGAAAGATGAGTTGTATTCGGATAGTGATGATGATATGGGGGATTATAATAAGACTTTCGAGGAACGGGAATTGGACGATTCGGATGATGATTTCCCTGACTTGAATGATATTTTGAAGCCGCCGAAGAAGAAGCAGAAGGTGGAGAACACAAAGGCGGAAGATGATGATGTGAGTTGGACATTTTGGATAGTTTCTGGTAAGTTTGCTGACTTTGGTTGGATTGCATTGTAGGATGATATTCTCGATTTGACGTTGGATGATATCTCTGTTCCTTTGAAGACCCCTATGCTTGGATGGTCAAGCAAGAATAGTAAGAAGAGGAAGTCCCCTGGTTCTCGTGGTGGCATTAGAAAACCAAAGGGTCGCCCCAATGTCGACAAGGATGGATTGGACATGGGTGCCAACGGACCATCGGAGGCGGTCATTGCGGCATGGTCCAAAGGAGACGAGGAAATGGAGCCAAGTGCGAAGATGGTTCAGTTGATTGAGTATTTGAAAGAATGGGAGGACGAAGGTGATAAAACGATTGTTTATTCGCAGTGTATGTGCTTTTCTCTCGCTGGTGAACGCTTTCTGTCCAAGCTGACCAGCGCAATAGGGACTTCGATGCTCGACCTCATTGAGGTCTTATTCTCAAGGCATGGAATTAGGAGTGTGAGGTTTGATGGAAAGATGGATAGGGCGTCTAGGGATCATACGCTGTCGATTTTCAAGAGGCCAGATGGACCCAAGGTTATTTTAATCAGGTTCGCTACCGCTACCTCGCTTTATTCAGCGTTTGGTTTGCTGATTGCAACACACAGTACCCGTTGCGGGGGTGTTGGTCTAAACTTGGTAGCTGCTAATCGTATCATCAAGTGAGTGTAAACGCCGCTGCACTGGTTAACCGGGATCTCATCTCTGTTCATAGCATGGACTTGTCATGGAACTACGCCGCCGAATCGCAGGCTTATGACAGAGCTCATCGTATTGGTCAGAACAAGACTGTGTACGTCAAGCGTCTCGTTATCGAGAATACCATTGAAGACCGGTGAGTTTGATTCTTTTTTTGCTCTACGCTTGTTGTCTTACCATCAACCTTCGTCTTTCAGTCTACTTCAACTGCAAGAAGTCAAAGTTGGCCTGGCCGAAGCTGCTCTTGGTGAAGGATCAGGGACTAAACTCCAGAAGCTCAGTATGAGGGACATCAAGTTCCTGTTCGGAATGTCCAAGAAAGGGCCTAATGGCAATGATTCGGGCGATTCGGACGAAGATTAGTTTGGGAGTAGCGCTCTCGGTCTGGCATCAGATCCTTAGCTTTTTCTTGTATCAAAAGGTTCCTCTATTTCTACATACTATCACATCTCTAATTCTTCGTGTATCCATCTTCGCTGGACGGTTTATCGTACATATCGTAGAACGTAATTAGAATTCGAAGCTTTTATCGATTCCCTTGATAAGTATGTAGTGCTCCAACTTCCGAGCTTCAACCTGGACAGCCATCTTGTCCGGTTTCCTTGCCCACTGTTCCACTTCATTTTCGATAATTGCTCCATCTTAATATGTATCTCCGCAGGCATTATCCAAAGTCTATAATGTGAGGCTGTTCGGGATGACTTGTCTTCTGTCATTTGCCATCAGAGCGCTAGCATCACACCGCGTCTGATTCTTGTATTACCTCAACCCACGGGCACTCTCTCATGAAACGGCATGAGCACCTCCCTTCTACGCGCCCCTAGAGCGCCTACAGAGCAGCTCTGTCTCGAAAGTACTAAAATTCTCGCCAAACTCCAGCTAGTCGTGGAATTCAAGCATTGGTTGGACCATACCCGAGACTCCTACCTTCATCGGAATGAACCGCCGTTCAAAATCCTGTTCGATTGCTTTGCTGTTGGCGCTTCTTTAGGAGTTCTGTTGGATTTGCTGGGGTCTCCTGCTCCTAGTCATCTCAGTGTGGATGTGGAGACGTTTGACTTCCAACTGGGCATGCCCGACCGCGAAAGGTTTTTCGCGAGTTTCATTCAGAGGGTGCATTTTCTGGAGATCCAGGGCAAGCTGAGATATGGGGAAGTTTTGAGGATTGAGGATTTATTTGGTGGTACGAGCTCGGGTTTTATGAAAGTGAGTTTCTGCGTCAGTCTTTACTCGAGCTTCTTTTGACTCTCTGAACTGTACAGGTGCTCAAGACGGTTCAGAGACTGCTGGATGCATTGCAAGCTACATATCCCGGTCTATACGTATTTCCCAACCCAACCTTTACTCAGCTTGAACGACGTGATATCGTTATGGAACTGGTAGACACTGAGCGGGCTCATGTGTCTTACCTACAGTTGATATTGGTATGTACGCTTTTTGCATTTGATGCTTGGAACTGTCCCGTTTACCGTGAAGGATGGGTACAGGATTCGGCTGCTACTCTTTCCTGCGCATCCAATTTCATGCAGTCAACTCTGGAGCCTTTGGTGATAAACGACAATCGGTTGCGCCAGTATCACGACCGTGTCCTCAAAGACATGGAAGCTATGCTTCTCCGCATGGAGCGATCCGACTTCAATTGGGACGCAGAAAACTGGTTGCAGATTTTCGGATTCGACAATCCCGTCAATCGGACCAACATTGCTGCTACATATCGTTCTCTGTCCGTGAATTACCTCGATCTATTTGAGGTTCTTCAAGAGCAGAAGAAAACCATAGAGTCGTCTCTTACAGGGAATATCCAAATCCTTCTCGACGTCCTATCCATCCTCCCAGCTCGCATTGCAGATTATTGCGCTTGGCTCCAGGCAATCTTAGATTGCACTCTACCTTCACTCCCAGTCCTTCCAACCTCCTCGTCTTTTTCTTCATCTCCAAGCTGCTTCGACACTGTCTGCACCACGCTCTACCGCATGTCCCAAATTTCTTCAGCTATTGACGAGATGAGCTGGCAAATCCGAAGCATTCAAGCTTCGCGTATTCTGAAACAGCGTGCTTTTCATTGGAACGCGTCTATTGATCCGTCCCAGTTGGGCAATCTGCTGGTTGATGACCAGCTCAAGGTTTACGAAGCAGATTTGGGGACTGGGCCGAAACCGAAGCCAAAGGACGAAGATGCCAAAACATATCAAGTCTTCCTATTCGAAACGATGTTGCTGTGTTGTTTAGAAGAACAAAAACTGCAGAAACACCGCAGAAACGGATCTGGGAGTGGGTCGAGGTCCACGAGGAAAGGCGATGTAGAGTTGGATCCACATGCTCAGAAGACCGGGACGGCTTATTCAACTTTGGCGTCTTGGACTGAATGGACGAGAAATAGTTGGTCGTCATGGGGCAGACAGAGAAGAGGCTTGGAGGATGGGAATGGACAGGGCGTCGAGATGGGGTCGCAGCAGCAGCAGAATGGGAATGGGAGTGCCAAGACCAATGCTGCTCGTAATCCCGAGCACGACCCCGGAAGTCGTCAAAGCAGTACTAAGTCAGATGACGATGAAGGACACCTTCCTCGATACCCCATTCGATCTTGGGAGTTGGGGTCTGCTTTGCGTAAGAAGACGCCCTTGAACTTGGTTTATGCAATACCGACTGCTTGGATGAAGGTTTTAAGGATTGACGAAGGTCAGTCGTCTTTGTATGGCAGACTCCTTGAGCGCTAATCGTCTTTTTCACAAAGAGTTGTTTTCTCTTGACTGGGGAGATAACGAAGGCGTCGGCGAAAAGTATACACTCAAACTTTCTTACTCCTCCATCGATCAAAGTGACCAATGGCTTTCGGTACTGGAAGGATTCGTGGACGAGGTGGTGGACGTCTTTGCAGATGAGCACCTCAGCAATCAGCTTCGGGAGAGCCTGGACGGCAGTTCCATTTACGAGATTGGAACTGACATTTTGGGTATGTGAATCGCTTTTACCTTCTTGTCTCTAGTACTGACAACGACACTCCAAACCAGATGATGACGGCTTCTACATTCCAGGTCGACGTTATTCCCGTCCTAGACCATGGAGTCTGATCGGACGAAAAGGACCTTACTCCGAATCCTCTTCAATGCACCAACAGAAATTATTCGAGTCCACTGAACTATTGCTCAGTCCCGATATGTTACCCGAGTTGTTCAGTCCGAAATCTCATCGTTCAACGATATCTGCTGAGCATGGCTTGATGAGCCCGTTAGCTCTGGTCCCACTTGATGACAAACAGGAACACGAACACGTTCGTGATAGTGGTGTTGGATTAATGTCTCCGTTGGAGTTACCGCCTTCGTCAGCTTATGACGGCAAGGCTCAGAGAGTAGTGGACCTAACGGGGCGTGTTGAGAAGATTGGTCGATTTGCTGAAGCCTATGGCGGATTTGCGGATGTGTGGAAAGGCCTTTGGAAGGATGTGCATGGTCATGAGAGGACGGTGAATTTATCTGTTTTATCTATTGGATCCGCTACGGGCTAACATGCTATCGCTTTTCTAGGTCGCAGTCAAGGTTCTCAGGTCACGTATAGGTGATCCTAAAATGGATGACACAGTGCAGAAGGTGTGCTTACTATTTCTTTCCGCCATATGGTTCGGCATTGCTCAAACAGCATTCTATAGCGACTCGCGCGTGAATTGGCGGTTTGGAAACAGCTTGATCATCCCAATATTATTTCACTCTACGGAACCGTCTCCGGTTTCGGGATGTACGTCTCCATGGTGTGTCCTTGGTTGGACAATGGGAGCGTTACGAGGTACATGGAGCGATGTGGAGACATCTTGTCTATGCCAGATCGGTTGCAGATTTTGGTGGAAGTTGCGGAAGGGTTGGCTTATCGTCAGTGATTTCTTGTCTTTATCTCTACCACCGTCTGAAGTCCTATGCAGTGCATTCCCATGATATTGTACACGGAGACCTCAGCGGCGCAAACGTCCTCATCAACGACGAGGGAAGAGCCTGTCTTTGCGACTTTGGCCTGTCTAGCTTCATTGCAGATTTTGAGTCCGTGACTATGTATTCGACTATCAGTGGTGCTATTCGTTGGGCAGATGCGTTTTTGTACAAGATGCAGATAGAGGAGGATCAGGTCCCGAAGCCGACCCCTTGCAATGACATTTATTCATTTGGGAGTGTTACCCTCGAGGTAAGTCTGTCAGACAATTGCGTCAAGTCAAACTGCTCACGCTAAGAATGCTATCCTTCCTTTTCTTTTCTTTTCTTTCCTTCAGATCCTCTCAGGTCGTATACCCTACCACTACGTCCGTAATGACGCCCAAGTCCTCATCGAGCTGCACAAGGGAAATAAGCCAAGGAGACCCGCGACTCTGTTCGTGACGGATACGCAGTGGGATTTTATCCAAAAGTGTTGGGACGAACCCCATAAGCGTCCAGATGCGATAGAGGTGTCGAAGGAGGTGAAAGAGTTGTGCTATAGGGCGAGTCTTGAATATCGGCGATGGACTTCGTGATGATGTTTGCATCTATGGGCGTCGGTTACTTGCAGTATGGCGCCATGGCCGTGCGTTTGGTGTAAAGACTGGAGTCTTTGCAAGACCCCAGTGTCTCCAGTGTACACCAGTCCTACGCGTGTTCTAGATTTGTCAGTGCTTTGGCACCCACCTATCGGAAGGTTACTGCATGCACGGTTTATCTGATGGCGGCTTCAGGCCTGCTCATGGAGAGCAGCCTGAATGGTGTCTGCCAGTGGTCATAACAGAGTTTCCATATGGACAGAGTTGTTATGGCGATTGGGAGCTGTAGCACTAATGACCACTGATTATGTATCATGGACCAATGGTGGCAGATCGCTTGGAGGGATAGAGGTATCAAAAGACTACTGTACCATTTCAAATAGATGGAAAGGCATTGTGACCTGTGACATTTTTTTCCATCTGGGACCTGAAAATTTTCCAAATTTAGGTGTGACCAAGGTCAGAAATTGGAATTTTTTTGCTTCAAATTCCCTTTTTTGGACAAATCTTTTTTTCATGGTCACAGATTTTTCCTTGGAAAATGGCCTCAGTGACCTGTGACCAGCAGACATTTTGGGAAGGAAAATGGGGTCTGTGACCTGTGACCATTCCATCTATTCGAAATGGTACAGTATTGCTACAAATGTAAGCTACTCTTGAAATGCGTGTGTGTACAAGAGATATGATAGCAAGCATGCGAAGACGAAAATAATGAGCGGAAGTGTATATAAGGAACTGACTGTCACATTATCCATGTAGTGAAAAGGGGGACAGGTACAGTAGACAGCGCTGCGTGTGTTGCGCCTTGACGAGTTGGTCGTCTGATTCCTGAAGATAGACCCAAAAACAGCGACCATGAACGGTGAACACCAAGAAGCAATGATGTAATGATCTTGCCCGTTTGTACGATGCATGTGTTATATCGGGTTAGTTAGTTAGTTAGATAGTTAGATTACCGTCATATCGTGTGGTCATATCGTGCACTGACAAAGGAAAAAGGGAGGACTCGTCTTTAGCAAGCGTTCAAATCACATGACTGAAATAGCAACATGTCCACGAAGGAGCCACGAAGAACGAAGGGAGCGTAAATAGTACGCACTTTGCTCAAAGACCAATTGATCACGATCTTATTTATCCTGTCATCCCTCCCCTTGCAGCAATCTCTGCATGTGATATGTTTTGTCATTGAGTTGAAGACTCCTCGTATAGCACTCGTTGAGGTATCTAGAGGGAACAAAACAGAATGGAATATTAGTATGGTCTTGTGAACGCTAGGAAAGGTAAGTATGTCTCGCAGAAAGTAGAGATGGATAAAGACAGCTTTTAGAACCACTAACCTGGCTTTGCGGACCACAGCAAATACGCCGTTGCCATCATCCAAGCACTCGACAACACCCTCTGGTTCTCAAATCCGCATTCCTTCGTAGGATTATGTAAAGCCGGCGGAGGCATCAAAGACGCTTTCAGTGTCGCTATCCTCGACCTATGTAACCTGAAAAGTCTCCCCAGGTAAACCGAACCCATCCTCTCCGCGTCATCATCAGTTAACGAACTCAAGTCTGTTGATAATGTGTTTGACGACACTGCGACAGCGAGCTCGTACAAGTCGTGCTTTCCACAGAGCAGATAAAGTCGAAGAGGATAGAGAGGAGTGTAGAATAGAAGGACTTTGTACAGGAAGCTTCTAGAAGTTAATAGTGATTTGGGAATGTACCCGTATTTGGGTAAGTGATCGATGGCAGAGATAATGGAAGTAAGGGGAGTCTGGTATTGAGTGGGGTCGAGATTGTAGAGTAGATGCAGTATGATATTGAGGTCAGAGGAAGACACGTCTGCGAGTTGTCTGACTCTTTCTGCTTTGCCTTTGGCAGTAAGAGGCAACAGACCACCGAAGCAATTGTTGGAATGTTTGAGGAGGATTTGCTGATCGACATAGAAGACGACTCGGTCGGATGATACGAGGATGATATCAGGTCGTGGTAGATTAGGGGAAGTGGGTACTTCTTGAAATGCAGTGGAGAGAGTGAGAGACTTCGCGGTTTGCTCGTCCCAAGTCAAGACAGCCTGAGGCTAGCTGGAACTGTCAGTACAGTAGTGAAGAGGAAGATTATGACCACGTACTTGCGCAGCGTTTTCATTCGTTTTTTGACCATCCAGATAAAAAGAATCCGATTGCAGTACTCCTTGATTTGCTGAAAGACAAAGAGTCAGTATAGCTTCGGCAGGATATTGATGAACGCAGACCATTCCCATCTGGCATTTGAGGGATAGCAGCTTTCAGACTATAGCCGTTGGCTCCACTTTTCGGATTTTGAGGAAGATGAAAGCCCCACGAAGCTTGACCAGCTTGACTGTACGACGCGCTCGAAGCAGACGCGTCATTTGCCATACCAGTGGTAGTAGTGTCAATCCAGTCTTCAAGAAGAAACCCAGAAGCGGTCGGATGGCCAGTGTGAGCGTTCTCCATGATTGATGGGAGAGGCCAAGATCCAAGAACAGACTGTCGTAAGTGTCCCCGGTGCGTGCCAGTAGGTGGAGCAGATCTGAATGAATGACGTAAATGCCTCCCCGAAGAACGTTATTCATCACAAACGCTTCCGAATGAACCGTTTGGACCTCAAAGAGCACGGGAGACTACTACTACTGACTGAGACTCACATCCATGCCTCGGAGTCGGTGGGATTCTATCGCGGAGGACAACATCATCATCTTTTACACGGCGGCACACGACCCAGCAGTTCCTCGGACAAGCATTAAGTACTCCTAAGCAAATTTTGCGCAGCTTGTTATCATTCAGTGTCGACACCATGGCCAGCAGATGATAGCAATTGCTTCCAAAATATTCTAAGAAAACAAGAAAAAAGCGTAGAAATAAGGAAAAATCTATCTTGTCAGTTACTTGTCGCTACTGTATGCAATTTTCTGCACTGACGATGGGTCCGACTCAGTCCGTTTCCAAGTCGGGAACGGGACTATTAACAGCAACAATGAATATCAGTGCCTCTGATCGGTCATCGAAAATCCTTGCTATCAACACTCCCATCGCGATGCAGTCAAGGCAGACCCACCTTGCCTAATAGTACTAGGGCTCCAACCTGTTAATTACTTGTTACAATTCTCGAGGTAACTAATAAGTAACAGGTATACTATGTTATAACATGTTATAACTAGTTACTAACAGATTTTTCCGATGACCGGATTTTGCATGAAATAAGCTTATGGTAGTGAAATTCAAAGAGTCCCTCCTTCAACCAGACCTTTGTGTACATTGCTTGCAAGGGGGTCCAAAAAGAATTAAATTATACCGGGGGTCGGAAAAAAAAATTTGCGCCCCCATCAAGAGAACCTACCTACCTTACCTTCCTTATATAGTAGGTTACCTGCTTAATATAGCAATAGCATGTGACTTATGATTACACAAATTATTTGAACTGCTGTGCTAGTCAGAAGCTTTGCGGAACCTTCAACGAAAAATTGACTGCAACGTGGTCAAAGCAGTATTATCAGACCTTAGATGCATTGTGAACAACATGTATTACTGCCAACAGTGAGCGAAAAATTGTTCTAAGGCGCATTTTCGGGGGGGTCAAAAAAAAAAAATTTTCGCCTCCTCCAGAGGAACCTACCTACCAACCCCCGGTACGGGATTTCCCGGTCCGGACCCCCTTGATTGCTTGAGTGGTGGTCCCGGCTTTCATAGATGAGTGCACATCAGAGCAAAGGTGATGCAATTTTGAGAATAGCCATTCAACGGATACACTTGTTCCTGGAATGGCCAAAAAGTCGCAGGCTATGCATGATATGATTGGAAATCCACGTTGATCTTCAGTGGTCTTGCAGTGGGTCTATGGGAAAACATGAATAGGATTCAACACAGACATAAAAACCTAGAATACCTTCCACCATTGCAAGGACTTTTTCACTTCGCCTTGCCCTCCCTCTCCAGAAAAATATTGCTCTAATTCATCTGATGTTTGGCTAGAGCTACCCTGTATATCAGACAAGCTCTCGTCTTCTGAATTAGATGGCATTTCATTCCACAGAGACTCAAAGAGTTTGTCATTGCTGGATGTCTTCTTTGGCTTTCTCAGAGAGATGCTGTTCAAGCCCACAGGCACAGCCTGAGAATAGGACTCGTAGACATGCTCAAAAAGGGCCTTCGCCTGCTGATACTCATTTGAATGATGCTTTCCAAACCAATTCAGGCGGAATGTCGGATGGTATACTGGAAAAAATTGTTGTTCAATGCACAGACATCTGGAAAGCATTGCCTGATACTCACCAGGGTAATATATCACTGTAAGTGCATAATATGCATAAGAAACAAGTAAAAAATGATAAGCTTACCAGTGTCTAAGTACTTCTTATGAGTAATGACTTCCATAGTCCTGTGTGCAGCTTCAAAGATTCTAGGATGGTCCACATCAATGGTCAAGAATTTAAGCCAGCTTGTCATTGGCATCCACTAGCGCAAAAGAGGCAAGGCAGCGGTATGGTTGCTGGGAAAAAGATTTTGTGCAGGACTCTGATGTTCGGGTCCGGCTCAACCTCACAGATGGTTTCGCGACATTATACAGTGCTCATTGATTCATACATGCTCTGCCCAAAGCTAGCGCAAAAGAGGAAAGGTGGCAGTATGGCTGTCGGGGAAAAGATTTTGCGCAGGAATCTGATGTTCGGGTCCGACTCAACTTCACACAGCAATTGATGGACTGTCATCGACGTGATGTCATTCTTCGGAAATTGCCGGCATGTGGCTACCAGTTACTAACAGGTTATAACAGTTAATACCTGCTACTGGGCTCAGGTATAACTTGTTATTATTTTAACCTGTTATTAACCAGTTATAACACTATTTAATAGTATTCGGTTGGAGCCCTACCTAATACTGTGCATCCGCCAATCCATTGGACATCAATCTTCTGCTAGAAGTCGACTGAGGAGATTTCAAATCCTACTAATTTCTTTCGTCACTCGTAGTGTGCCTGGTATTGCCTGGGTAGTTGGAGCAATCAAGGAGTGCATAAAAACCGATGCAATATCTGTAGGCAACACCAAAGTAGTGTATGCCTATTCCTCTCATATACACTCGCTGGCATGTCGTGATGTCATTCCAAACGAAATATAATCGACCACATGGGCGAACTTCCCGTTATTAATATTCTCCCGGATCTTGCGAGGTTCAGTATGGTCGAAAACCACATCCACACCCAGATTCTTCGAGACTTCATGATTTTTAGGTGAAGTTGTAGAGGTGACTTGTAATCCTGATGTTTTTGCTAATCGCATAGCATATAATATATTGACCAACAGAGGAGGTTAGTCTGTACATGTCACAAAGGAACGAAGAAGTTTGAGGTCGGCGCCACAGGCGACGATCGCGAAGAGAAGGGAAGATTACATTAGTACCGTGCTGTCCAACTTCTCTATCAGGCTTGTACGGGTCAGGTAGATCTTGATACTACCGTGCAGTCTGGCAAGCCAAAAGATCCAGCCAAACCAACGTTGTAGCGTCTTCGAGCTCAGGCTCTCAGGGATCATTATGAGAACTTGAAGCATCTGCAAGATTTTATTCGGCAGATGTTCTGCCCATTCTGAGGAACTGGACTGAGACACACTGGCTATGTGACTCTGTATATTGCTTCAAATAAAAGTGCGTCATGAAAGCAGCAAGCAGCGAAGTAGCCTCAGCATAATGCATATGATGATTTATTCAATGGTGCGTGATCTTCTTCCATCATTACTGTAAAATCCCTCCTAAAACTTCATTAACTTGAAGTTCATTTATCGATTGCGACGCATGGCCTTCATCCATACACCCTGCCACCTTCACCCTACGATACCTTACGCCAGAATATGTGCCCGTCTGTCCGGCAGCGGTTGGAAACCGTCTTCCCTCTCGCCTCAAGAATTTGTCCTACTCCACTGTATCTTCGCCCTTGGATCTATGATGTCTACTGACCCCCTTATAATCGACACAGAATCTCTTCCGGTAGTAGAGTCTATCAACATCTTGTGAAGTTCGCAGTCCATTATTCATCAACCATCAGCGTTGGCAGAACAGCGTTTTGAACAACGATCATGTACTGGTCAAGGACAGTCGGCCACGTAGCTAGTGTCTCACTTATAAGTTCAAGTGCTGCCGCTATTACCTCCTGCCGACGTCTTAATATTGTTGACGGCATTGGCAAGATCGACCATGGCCATGGATAACTGGAATGGATAACTGGAATGGGGATCCATTGCAGAAACAACTTACTTGATGTTGCAGTATGGAAAGGAAAAAACATAGTTGATCATCTACTAATATTAGCTCTCAACCATCCAACCCCACTGAGCCCTCAATCCACTGAAGTAGATCGCTGTTGACCTCGTCTTTGAGGGCCATCTGTACCCAATGTCCCGAATTATACTCGTGAACTGTCAGTGTGCTGTTACTCGACGCGATAACCGCATCCAGGTTGATCGGGGCACTGACTGTGACGTAGTCTCGCAAAGCAGCACCAAAGAAAACCGGACTTTGAAGGAGCACGTTTTGTTGCGGAATACCTGCAAACTCCGTTTCGTTTTACAGAACAGACGATTTCAAGGGATATTCGTACCTTGATCGTCCTGCCCTTCAAGAGTACCACGCGCAATCTTGTACCAGTTGAGGGGACCGGCAAAGCCGCCTTGGCGCAAGGCTTCCATTTGAATGGATCGTTCCTATGTACAAGTTCCAATCAGTTCGAGTAAGTGGAATCATTGCATTGAGAAATGTCCAGGCCCACCTCCGGTGTAACGTAGTCGACTGGGGGAAGCCTGGTATCTTTGGTGATAAACGCCTCCAAGGCACCTAATGGAGACCAGTCCGTTATTGTCCTAACAGTGTCCTTCGCATAGAGTATGTCAAAAAAGGAATCCAAATGGTCCAAGATGATTTGGTCGGCCCCGTCAGAAGCGAAGAAATCGAAATATCCAAAGTTTGCATAGCCAAGTACTGCTTTGGTCTAAATACGGTGTCGATGAAACGTAAGAACTGGAACATAGTAAGGATAGATAATTGCTCACCAGATTGACGTTCACGTCGTACGGAGTTGCAAAGTAATTGGGAGAAAAGTATCCCACAGCCAAAAACGCGTAGGAATGGAACCGCTCCGGAAAATAATTCGCAAGACGACTGGCAGTCTTTGAGCCCCTGTCGTCGACGCGAGAATCAGGTTATGAGCTAAAATGATGCCTCGAGAAGACTTTACCAATCATGGGATATCACAACTGCCTGATTAATGCCTTCAGCATCCAGAATATCAATGAGATCTCTCGTAATCAGACTGGAAACATAAAGCTGAGGGTCCAAGGGCTTCGCTGTGCCACCGTAACCCAACAGGTCAGGGACGAGAAGACCATATCCCTTGTCCTGGAAAAAGGCAACCTGGTGACGCCAATCATACGAAGTGGAAGGGTAGCCATGCAGAAAGAGAATGGTAGGTTTGCCGGTATCCGCAGGGACTGCATAGTAATGATAATTCAGGCCTCTAGTGACATTGAGGTCCTTGAACAAGGAGGAGTTGAACGGCGCAGGCGCGTCGACTAGTGCCGAGGATGCACCCGCGGTGAGGGCGAGTAGGAGAGAGGACAAGACCTGGAAAATCATACTTGAGTAGGTAGGTGCCGTATTCTTGTTTCGAGACCCACCTTTTATGTTGCACTAGGTATGCACTATGGGACTCGGTCAAGAGTACAAATTACATAGTGGCCGAGTTGCTTTGTCATCTGCAATAAAGACTCGCATCTTTACCTTTTATGTTGCACTAGGTATGCACTATGGGACTCGGTCAAGAGTACAAATTACATAGTCGCCGAGTTGCTTTGTGCATCTGCAATAAAGACTTGCTAATACATCATTTCTAATGATCGTTATTACTGTCTGTCTACGAGAGACTAATAAAGACTCGCATCTTCAAGCTGCCCGGTGTGGAAAAATCCCAGCACTCTTGCAGCAAAAACTTGTAATACCGGAGGTGGAAAACCCCTAGACTCGCAAGCCAGTCTGTTGGTCGGCAAGCTAAGCGAAAAAGAGACAGCGGAGCTCGAATTACATGTATGGCTTGCCTCCCAACACGTTTTGGGAGCTTAGTGCGTGAAGTTGAACTTAGAATAATTTTGTTGTCACTGCGCGTCCAAAAAGCAGCGAGAGCGCTGCAGACGCAGATATTCGTTTACGTTCAGAAGAAAGGTAGTCCCAAGTAAGATGTATATTATAATCCTGTACTATACTTGCAAATTAAACGGTTAATGGTATCTAATCATCTTGCAGCGTCGTTTAAGAAGAATTTCGAACAGCGAATGATAGGCGGATCACGGGGAGCCCTGAAACAGCGACTCCCCTGGGTATATTTCGACGAGATGAGGCTCAGCAGCGCCCTACATAATATGTACATGTAAATATGGGAGTGGAGGGCGGGTGACGCAAAAACTACTGTTGAACGTTGAACACTCATAGACTCGTGAGGAGAAATAAAAGTAAGGAGAAGGTGGGGGCGAGACTCTCGGGTTTAAGTACAAACTACAGAAAGGAGTAGAAGAGGGAACTGATCTAGAGTATCATAGGAATAAATCCTGATATATTAAGGTAATTAAGGAACGAATGGGAGAAATCGAGAGACGGCGGCAAATAGGTATAAGCAATGGACAGCCCTGGGGTCCTGCGCGATGGGTATAAGAGAGAGGGAATGGAAATTCAAGACATAACTGCACGGCGATGATTAGATTTTTGTAAAAACACCTTTTAAAACGCAACAAGTTTCCGAGCTACCAGACAAGTTTGCGCAATAAGGTATTAACGAGGATGAGAGGGAGGGTAGTGGACACTGAATTGAGAAGCTGGAGGATTAGGATATCGAGGTGGGGTAGAGTAGGCCATTTGCTGGGGTATAGGAGTAGAAGGGGGTTGGAGCATAGTTAGAGGACTGGGCACTTCCGGTCCCGGACCCCAGAAGGACCCCTGAACCGCTTACCCTCTTACACCAGAAACGCCAACCTATCCTATATAGAAACAGCTAACAGAGGCTTACCAATTCACAATGCACACAGCTCGTTTAGGAGAGACCATTCTGCGAGGGGGTCGTCGAGTCCGTCAGGGACATGATATATCATTGGTCTCAGATCGAGAATAAGGACAACACCGCTTGACGCGATGCGTGCCTGCCAGCTTGGGAAGGGCCAGAATCTAAAATAGTAATACGACAAATGATTGATTACACTCAGCTACGAAAAGGCTTCTACAACAAATAGTGATTACAGCTTCGCTCCTCCTGGTAGCAGCCGGGAAGCCTCGATCGAAGCCTCAAAGCTGGCACTAGCATAGAGAATGGAAGTCGAAGCCTGAATCTGGAGCAAGACTCACCATTCTCTTGTCTCCGAGGTGTGTGTCGGACGGCACCGTCATGTCAGAAGAAGACGACCTAAGGAGGTCCAAAATGTCGAGAACCGTTTGATGTATTGGTACAGATGTCTATGAACCTGCATCCTTGCCCTTTTCATTCAAATCGCGTCGAAAACAAGAGATCTGCATATGGACGACTCTACACTGAGCAGTCCGACATCGTTCACGTGTTTGACCTAAATGGGACCTCGGTACTAGTATTTGGTTGCCGGAGGACCGAAAACCTCTCTTACCCTTTCCCTGCCTGTTACCTGGAAACCCATGTCGAAGTCTGATATCGATATGGACGCTGCCAAACGAATCCTAGGCAATGCCTCTGACGAGCTCAAGCGCGACATGGGAACGGTGCCTTTCGGGGATTGGGGTAATAGCGACCGTGCCTCGAGAACATTTGCGGGACCGGTTATGAACAGAGTCAGAGTTGACGAGGTTTGGTTGTTACCGGATCCTGAAGAGAAGGAGAGGTGGATTGCTAAGGTTGTTTGTGGGATGACAATAGAGGAAGGTGCGCACCAAAAGTAGATTCCTCCTATGCCAGTCGTAATGATCAAGCTGGATCTGGCAGATATGGTGAACGGTATGGGCAATATCCACGGAGCGTGTTCGACGTTCTTGATAGATATGTGAGTCTTACGCCTTGAAAATTCAAATAGACTTATCTAAAATAATGCGTCCTAACGTCTCGTCTAACTGGCAGTTGTTCGTCTCTCGCAGTACGAGCGCTTGCCATTGGCAAATACAAGGATCCTAACTTGGCCAGAGTCGTCTCCCAATCAATAACCACACTGTATCATGCACCAGCTCGCATCGGAGAGGAACTTCGGATAGTCAACACGACTATGACATTGGGAACGAGGGTAACGTCCTGCAGAACTGAGGTGCGTCGTTCCGCTTGCGTTTGCCTACTCAAGTCGAACTGGATTTTCCTCAATAGATCTGGAGTAAAACTCATCACCGTCTGATCTCGTCTGGGATACACATAAAGATGGCACCAACATCTAGTAAGCCAAAAGATGGCGACAAACTGAAGGCCAAGATGTAGAAGAACATTAGATTAGATACAATTTTGTACTAGGAAATTACCTGGCATACATACCTGCAATTCACCGCTTCATGACACGTTCAAAATAAGAGATTTGGATACATGGAGGAGGAGCAACCGGAGATTCAACGCGTCCAAGTCGCTCACGTGTCTGCTCACCCTTCTCCCTCTATCTCCTGTCTGTGTCAACGGTATAGGCCCCCAATAGGCCCACGTACTCTGCGTCTTTCGAAGAATATGGATGCCTTATGTGCGATGCCTACTATTGGCTCTACAAAAGTGATTGATATAGTCAAGATATAATCTCCTAGTAGGATTTTCTACTCCGAATATGCGCCTCGATGAACAAGACCTGCGCCCTAACTTCGAATTCGTTAGGGTCTGGGTGTGAGAGGCTATGCGACAGTGCCTTCGGAACACGTATGGCCACCGCACTGGGTGCAGATGAAAATATAATCAGTGGCATATTTTGAAGATATCTTGAAGATGCTCTGATCTATCAAGATATCCTCAGCACTTTGTAGTATCTTCAAGATATCTTCAGAATAAAATGCTCATCATATCTTGATGTGCACACAGTGCCGCAGTTACAAAGTATCAGACGTTATCTAACACACCCGTCTTCAGGGTCTCTGTCACAGTCATGGAGAGTCGGCAATGGCACGGTGTTATGGATACTATGATACCAGTATTGATGTGATCCTCGGAGCATTTTGAAAGTAGACTGGCCCGAACTTGTCCGTGATACCGGTGTTGGTGTCATCCTTGGTGGCCTGAGTTTGTCAAAATTGAGAAGGCGAGACGAGGGAGGATAAGGCAGATGAGAATTGCGCCTGAGGGACGGATTAGCAGGCGAGTTTGGCGTGAGGTGACACTTGGAGTCTTTGGGACATTGGAGCGGTAGGTTGAGAGAATGCCGTGTTGCTTTTGTCTTCGCCACTGACGGGTAGATAGATATACTATTTTGTTCCCAAGTGGTAGCTACCTAAGGAAAGTCGTCAGCTAAAACGTTGATAGGAGAACAAATGAGAAAAGCCTGCTCACCCATTTCCCCGCATCCTTCTATATCTCTAGCTTCAACATACTCTGAATCTTTATCGGCCATCATTTGAGACCCTCCTGGCCGCTGCCACGCTGCCGAAGCCTCTCAAGTCCCTTTCACCCCCCACCTTCCCAGACGTTTCTCCAAAATTCGCCGTTTCTCTCCAACCTTCCAACATACGATATGTTCCACGCCGTCGGATGATGTGATTATATATGCTGTACTCACGCGCAGCGTCGTGATGGACGTTGTGGATCTGGAAATTGACGAGGAGGCGTTTTACCGAATAATGATGGACCCGCTTGGGTTTGTAGTACCAGTTCAATGGTCGGAGTCAGCAGACATAATTGGTGTTCCAACTTCAAGGGATTATAGATAATGATCAAGACTCCGAGCTCGAGTTTGAGGCAGATAGAATGGGTAGTTGACTATCAAATAGGGACGGTCTTGAGTGCCGTTACGGTGGTCGCCGTTTTTCGTGACTGAAAATACACGAGTAAGACCAAAGTAAGACATCGCTTGGACTAAATTTAAAATGAGAAAGCAACGAGCACCACATACCTAGCTATATGCTCTCGGTGTGTCCATTTTCTCCTCATTGGATGTCGGAAAGAGGCGGATCCCGACGCGCCTCCCATGACATAATCACGGCTCCCCTCGTCCAGCTCTCCTCCTCATCCCTTCCAGGCCTTCCAGGGGTCAGACCATGGGCTTTGTGGGTACTATCCAATGATCGCCAGTGGCATTTGTACGGAATTCTTGCACTTGCTTGACCTCAACCATCATGTATACGCTGATCGACGGTGCCCTACGTCTAAACGTTTCTTTTGTATCTCCATGGCAATGTACGCCATTTCACCATTGACGCTCAAGCACAATAGAAGAATATGTACGCGCATCTTACCCTGGTTATCATTCTTTCGAGTCGTTTGGTTAAATAGAGCCCTGTTCAGCGACTCAGCTTCTCCCCACGCTCCCTTGAGCGCACTTGTACACACACTACGCAGTTCTGAAACCGTTATAACACCCTCAGGTGAGCGAATAAGCAGCTTTGTATTGTAACCAAGTCATACCAGTACTGAAGCACGCACACGCAGAGGACTCTTGCCATGACCACTTCAGAAATACCGCTGTGCACTGAGTGCGGCCGTACGTTCCATTCCAGTGATCTTCTGGCCAAGCTTGGAGACGACACCATCCCAGTCTCCCAAGTCTCCGACATCGAGCGACTTGACACGGAGATACTCCGCTACAACCGCGAAATAGATCAACTCCGGCAGTCTCTCTTCATGCTGGAGAAGGACAGAGATAGGCTTGTACAAGAGAAAGAAACTCGGCAAGCTTCACTTTCTCCTGTCCGCAAGATGCCCAACGAAATCCTTGCTGAGATGTTCTCCTGGAATGCCATTCTACCTCTTCCGGCAGGATCCGAGGGCTTTTCACTTCATCACAGAGATCCCAAACCAAGTTCTTACGTGGCCCTCCCAATTCTCAATATCGCCCATACGTGCCGTCTCTTTCGTGATGTCTGTCTCAACAGACCAGATTTTTGGTCCCACATTATTCTTCGCTTCGATTCTTTGTATGACAACAAGTACTATCAGGAATCCCGAGAGCAGCCTTTGGCCTCTTTACTCCGAAAATACCTATCCTACTCCAAATCCTCTCTACTCACCATCGACCTACATGTATTTGGACCAATTGACCCTCGCGATACAGAAGATATGTACGAAGAAATGGACGCAGATATTGCAGACGACGAGGAGCACCAGAGACGACCGGTGTTTGTCAGCCTTTTATGGGAAATCCTCGCAATCCTTCTACCCGAGGCCCACAGGTGGCGTTCGGCTTCTCTCGCAGTGGAACCCAAACTTTTCCGGCGTTTCATGAAGGAGAAAATGGACCTCGATGATGAGGACCGGGGTTTTGACCCAGTCTATCCATTTCCCCTCCTCGAGTCCCTTTCGCTTTTCGAAGACAATTGGGATACCTATACGTCGTATACCATGGGATGGAATAGGACCTTTGATGATTACTTCTTCAGGACACTGATTCGCCAACTTGTTGCTCCTCATTTCAACCCAAACATGTCTATGCCCTCCACTCTCACTTCCCTCACGGTTCACAATTTCGAAAACTCAGATGCGAGTGTCGTGAAGTTTTGTCCAGATTTGACACATCTCGTTATCCTCAACTACCAGATGGGCACTCACTACGCTACCCTACCCAAAACTCTCGGCCCAAATCTTACCCATTTGAACGCTTTCATGCCGGAGTCTGGCGATTTCTCCTTACTCGAAGTCCTCGAGACACCTTCCCTAGTCGAGCTGGTCCTGTCAGGTTCCAGAGGTCGTGACGATTACCGTGATCCAGTGTGGTTCATGGATCAATTCGCTGCAACGCCTCGCGTCTCGTTGAAGAAACTTTCTGTTTCAGGGATGAAAATCTCCCTCGAAGACCTCCGTGATCTGTTACAGGCAACACCGTACCTCACGCATCTGACGCTTCATGACGTTCTTGATCCTAGAAACGGACTGACTGATCAGTTCGTACGATCCGTGATTGGCTTTGTCAACTTGACCAAAGTTGACGCACCGGCATCTGGAGGTGGAACGACGCCGACGAAGCTCTATCACCTAGAACAACTCGAGATTTCCGTCACCGAGGATGCGAACTATACCCTTGACACGGAGACTTTGGTTTTGATTTGCGAGATGTTGGAGTCTCGGTTGGGCGCAGGCGAAGGGACTAGTGGTACTGCCTTGAGCTTTTTCAATTTACATACCAGGGCAAGCCGGAATGAGGCTGAAGGCCTTGGTTCAGATATTTTGTATCGATTTGAACAGATTGCACATTCTGATGGGTTGAACGGAGGCGGTAATCGTCGATATACCATTGCTTTTGGCGACTCATACAGTTGATTTGGAGAGGTTGAGGATAGTTGTCACCTGGGAGCGTGCGTAATGCATAGTTGTTTATACATAGCTGCCTGTATAACTTTGTGCAATCCCAAGTCCTTCTGTCTGCATATAAATACTTCCATTCTGCAGTATAGATCGGAATCCCATGGGAATGACTCAATGACTCTGCCAGGTCATTGTTAGCACTCCTCGGTGCATAATCGATTGCAGGGATCGAGAGGTGCCACCGTTTTGCATGGCAAGTTACAACGCCCATTTCCTTCAGTCAAAGATAATGAAAGATGTCCCAGGAAGGTTCGGTAGTCAACTTACAACGAAGGGCGTAGCATACACGAATGAAGTAGTAAAATAGTAAATGAGTTGAAGACACCCGCACGATACTTTGTCGATGTGCCGAACTGCCAGAAGAACATCAGATATGTACACTGTAGTAGTCATCAAGTAGTCAGAAGGACTCGGTACTCTGTCGACAAGTGAAGCTTTGCATACATACATACACGTTTAAATACATGATGAAAGAGCTCGAGATGGAGTTCGACCCTTTGTTTTAAACGGTTCAGTCTGTGTTGAGACCGGTTAAGACGAACGCCCTGGTCATAGATGCAATAGTCACAAGAAAGCTGGTGTAGTCCGATTCAATTCACGCCATCCAGCACAAATGTGCGACAAGCAGATGTGGTAGGGGAATTTGCGATAGTCAACGACCCGATGTCGCTGTTTTCGCAGCAGAATGAAAAGAAAAGAACAAGGAGTTCAGGGGAAAGTTCGAATTGAAGTCGAAAGGGAACTGAGCTGTCGATAGAGGGTATCTGGTTCAACCCCACTCGATTTTACGTCGTCTTGCAAGATAGTCTTCGACATGGTGGACGTCAGACGTATACGTTCCAAAATTTCTCTTCACACGCCAAGCTCCCGAAACGACGCCCAAAAGTGAAGCTCCGCTGTCACTTTCTCGCATAGCATACGACCAACAGAGTACCAACAGGCTTGCAGCCGTCAACGCGTCTCAACGGGGCGATTATCAGTATCTCGAGTTCCATCCGCTCAGATAATTGGCAGGTTCGGACTCAATCCGCTTCTAGTGAATCATGGACGGCATCCGTTGAATTACCAGATAATCCGCGGATGGTTTCATTCTACCAATTTTTTCCTTGTTTCTGAGGGGTTTAAGGCATGTACAACAATTTCGTTAGTGTCCAGTGTACTGGTACTATGAGTAAATATAGGACACCAGATACCTTTAGTGACTGCAATTCGACTATTTTGGCAGGCCTGAGGGCATAAGGAGCAACCTCAAACAAGCGCCGTAAACATCGAGAGCATTGATGTTGACAACTGTACAGCTGCTCGGGAAAGCCCGAGAAGTGACCCGAAATGGAAAGGGCAGACATTTCCCACGCCCTTCATCCACTGCAGATTACCAACGGATGACCGACGGATGACCTTCCGCCGGCCTGCAGACGATCCTCCCGATGGATAACGGGAATCCTACCCTCGAGTTTAATGGCTAGCTTTCTGAATGCTCTGCTCAACTTCAGATTAATCGGATTCAGCGTATATACTATAAAACACGTCTGCTCAAACCAGAGATGTGAACTCCCAACAGCAATCTTTCTCAAAACCTCTAGCATTCAGCATATCCTCCAAGTACTAGCCATACCATGCTCCGAATCTTCATCAGGCTTCATAAGCGATGCCCTCCCTCCGAAACCTAAATGGACCACAAAAGATATGCCTTACATGAGTGGTAAAGTCATCATTGTGACAGGAGGGAACTCAGGGATTGGCAAGGAGACAGTCAAAGTAGGTTCTAATTCTCCTTATTTCAAGTTAGTATTTACGAGTCTTCCTTCAAATTTGCTAGGCTTTACTCGAGCACAACGCCAAAGTATATCTAGCTGCCCGAAGTCGAGCCAAAGCCGAGGCTGCTATCGAAGAGTTACGAAAGGAAACTGGTAGAGAAGCGATTTGGCTTCAACTGGATTTGGCAGATCTGCTTTCTATCAAGGCTGCAGCAGCAGAGTTTAGCAGTAAGGAGTCAGAGCTCCATGTATTGTTCAATAATGCGTGAGTGCTTCGCCTCCTAAATTCCTCCAGGGCTTGCAGATGCTAATGTTTGTTATGTGTAGTGGCGTCATGGCTCCTAAGATTGAGGACGTTACCGCCCAGGGATTTGATCTCCAATTTGGAACCAGCGTTCTAGGTGTAGAGCCGTCCTTCATCACTCTTCACGGTTCCTATCTATCAATCCAATCATCTAACCGTTTTTATTTTGATCTTACGCAGGTCATTTCTACTTTACAAAGCTCCTCCTTCCAATTCTCCTTTTAACGGCAAGAAGAAGTCCAGATGGAAAAGTCCGCATCGTCAACACTTCCTCAAACGCCCACACCGGCTGCAACAAGCTCAATCACGAGTCATTCTGGGATGGAGCTGTACGAAGGAAGATGTCGAGCTATTCGGATCTGTATCCTCAGAGTAAACTTGTGCGTCTCCAGCCTATACGATTGGCATGAATTACTTACCGATATTTTCTTCGCGCCGATAGGCCAACGTCATATTCTCAAACGAACTTGCAAGGAGATACGGCGACCAAGGCATTGTCTCCACCTCGCTGCATCCTGGTGTTCAAGCTACCGACCTTCAGCGAACATTCCCTAAACCTGTGAAGGTTGTGATGGTGAGTGAATTGCAGTCTACCCTACTACCGTCTTATCATCCATCATTGACATATGCAACAGGACGCGCTCGTTTTTCATCCAGCAGCGATGGGAGCTTTTACACAGTTATATGCTGGAACGTCCATTGAGGGTACCGGGCTAAATGGAAAGGTATGCAGGATCGAGTTTAATTTACCGACACTGGCGTTGACACTGATTGCCACATGGATATCTAGTACCTCAGGCCTTGGGCACGAATCGGGAAAGCATCCCCGGCTTCGGACGATATAGAAGAGTGCAGGAAACTGTGGAAGTGGCCACGTTGGAAGAACAAGTTGCGCGTATGTAGTACCTACTGGTTCATCTCGTACTAGTTGGCAATGTTGCAAAGCGACTGTCGCCTGATATCCCTGGGATTAGCCTTGAACCATTCTCGGATGGTTCGAGCAAGTATTATTTATTTATACCATGACTATCTATACACAGGGACTACAGAGGTTTTCGTGTATTTTGTCAAGATGTATCGTCAGTCCGGATACTCGAGACTAGTACAGGGACACAGAGAAGCAAGATATCTCGTCATCGCCGGCTCCCACCGAAGGGAGGAGGGGCCTGTCCAATTGTAACGCGTCGGTTACACGATTCAGACGAAAGGTGACAGGTGTAAGAGACTGTTATTTGAAACAGAACTGGAGTGTCTACGAGAGTAGGTAGGGTTTTTATATCTAAGAGTCCTGGTTGCGTAGATAACGAAAATAAAAGAGAATTGGAGACTAAGAGCATAGGTTGGAGCATAAGTAAGAGTATAGTAGGGGCGAGTATTGAAGCATACTTAGGTATATGGTCCAATAGAGACGAGCTGCCGAGAGATATAGCTCGAAAGATAAGGAGTAGGAACAGGGTAAGAAAAGATAAGAAACGCGAAAAGAAAGAATATGAAAGATATAGTAAGGTGAATAAGAGTCAATCGTTACACCAACCGAATGACATCATGATATTTGATTAGGAAGTCTAACACCCTTGCTCAGATGTTAGCCTATAGACAGGAAGTATGGACTGCGTAGATGGAACTGCGGCTTCAGTCTGCTTCCCGAAGCATACTCGCTGGGATTCTGAACCTGAAATCTATTCGCGCACGAGCCGGAAAGCTGATCATTGCGTTCTTGTACTCCAAGTGACTATCCAATGCAAGCCTATTCAATGCCTCCCATGTCCACAGCGCCGAGGATATCATAGGCTGCCAACATATGTGCTGCTATGATCCATAGGGTATCCCTCGCCAACACTGAAGGAAACACACCGTGCAAACACCGTGAGCCTTTAATTATTCGTGTCTTCAAAGGACTTACTCACATTTGCCAGGGCACACTTGCCGACCAAATCCAAAAGCCATGTCAACGTCGGGAAATTGAGGACCGTTTCCTTTCATGAACCTCTCCGGAATGAAAATTTCCGTATCGTGAAGCAAGGCATAGACGTTCGGTACCATCACTGATCCCTTGGGTATTTCGTATCCCTCGTAGAGATCGTCTCCGTGATAGAGAGCGAACGGCGTTAGTACCGGATGCCATCTGAAAACTTCCGAGTTGACGATTGCCAAGAGGTATGGAAAGCTTTTGATCAGAGTCACTGAAGGTTGGCAGACACTGTCCTCCTAGGACCTCGTCCAACTCTTTCTGAGATTTCTTCTGCACATCTCGATGCAGTGCCATTGCCAATGCGAAGTTTTGAAGGGCGTAGAACGGTCTAAGAGTTTGCGGTTGTTTGTGTAGTGAGTGAATATACTTTTTGTGCTGCTTTTTTGACTCCACCGTATCAGCTCCGCTAAGGTAGGCGTTTCCGCAGACGTTGCGCATTATCTCTGTTTCTTTTTGAGAAATTGAAGAGATCCCTGAACCGCAGGCAGAAACTTTGAAGCCACGGATGAAACTGTGTTTCCCTCTTTCTAGACACATTTGAAGTTATGCCATTAGTATGAGTAACTGGTCGCTTTCATGTACTTACAAGCTGCTTCTGAACTTCCTTGTATGGTGTCATCACAAGGGCCTTTGCGAGGGGTCTTCCTTTGTCCCATACGTTGTGAAATCACAGATCGTGGAAGGGCCTTTAGGAAGGGGAAAAGGTCCACTGTAAAAGGTATCATCAATGTTCGTAAACGGAAGGAAGGGAGTAATATTCACCTAAGTATCCCCTTTGCTACGTCCGCAAATATAGCATTGCGTCGACGGAGGGTCTGTTGTGATTTGCTCAGTATACCAAGGTTGAGGTGAACAGGTCCCCTCACAATCGCAGCTCCGCTTTGGGCTGGGTAATTTTCAAAAGTCGCCGAAGTAGCCTTCTTGCAGGCTTAATTTCATGAGACTTGTTCGTAGCGCTTTGCTCGGTGGTGTCGAATTCTCGTCGGAGAATACGACGATGTTCTATGTTATCATCAGTACCAAATTCGATGCTTAGAAGAGGCGTGGACACTTCACCTTTCTATTGTTCATTGTTATCCATGAAAGGTATGATCCAGGACACTCCGATGCTGTAGAGTCGATGGAAATCCAATCAAAAATATCCTTAGAAGATCATAGTACGCAAAAATCGTCGAACATTGTGGGACGTGGCCTAAATTCATTGAGAAGGACAGCACGAAGCATTCACTTATCAGAGTCAACATTGGATCTCTTCGAGAGGACATCCTGGACCACTGTGGTCGAATTGAGGATGAACAGTTTGTTCCTGGTATTTTTGGACAGTCTGATGCGTCGATACTCAGTGTCTGAGCTCTCTGTAGGAATGTGACACTTACGGTATTTGCGGGACCATTCGAGGTAAACCTTCCAAGACTCCTTCAATGGCAAGCTGAACATGTTGCCAACGAGAGATAAACCAGGAGGTCCGGGTGGCGTGCGCCCAGAATCAGGGCGGCCAGCAGAGCGAAGACAGTGGCTAAGGCGAGCTTGAGGTCTATCGATATATCGAGTTGGGGTGCGATCGAAAAACGGTTTTTAGAGGAATGCCCAACTCTTTTCGAGTGAAGACTGAGAGAAAACGACGCTGCCATCGTCGTTCCTGTGGGGGACTGGGAGTGCCAGTAAATGGAAGAGTGTAGAAAGACCTGAGATAAAGAATAAAGGAGTTAGAAGTGTAGGTAAAGCCGCAACCCAGAGAGTTGTTAGGCCGGGCAACGTCAGATGGTGGAGGCACTCGAGAAGATCCTTGAAGCCTAAGTCAATGTTTCGAGTGTTGGAAATCCAAATCGTTAAAACAGTGGTAAAAGGTTACCTCTAGAAGTGAAGTTGCCGATTTAAGGCGAGTGAAAACCTCACCCCAGAACCCCTGTCCGTGAAAATGCAGACGAGAGAACTGATCATAGGGAAGTTGGACGAGTGAGGGAAGCACATCACTGATTATCACAGCTCGAAGCATCGGAGCAATGGAAAAGGGATTCGGAAGTGGAGGATCGTCATACTCCGAGTCGCAACATGATACAGCAAATTGGAATGAATGGAGAATGAGTAGGTTGCAAGAAAAACTGGCCGCATATATTAAATGAGGCTGCTGCTCAGTATGAAGAATGTTCCATCAGAGAGCTAAAGATGGAGGTCGACCATTTGTTTTAAACGGCTCAGCTCGTGCTGGAACCAGTCAAGACGAATGCCCTGGTCATGGATGGGATAGTCGTAGATACAGAAAGATGACGAGAGAGCTGGTGTGGTCCGACTCAATTTACGCCATCCAGCATAAACGTGCGACAGGCGAATGGGAGGGGAATTTGTGATAGTCAACGACCCGATATCACTGTTTTCGTAGCAGAATGCAAAGATGAGGAGGAGTTCTAGGGGAAGTCGCCGAGTCGGAGCCAGAAGGGAACTGAGCTGTTGATGGAGGGTATCTGGTTCAACCCCACGATTTTCGATTTCATGTCGTCTTGCAAGATAGTCTTCGACGTGGTGGACGTCAGACGTATACGTTCCAAAATTTATGCGCAACACTTCAAGGACATCCAAGTTCATTGTCATGAAGCGAGGCAAAGGCCTGAGACATCCTACCAGCACCCTTACTTCAGATCTAAGGTCAAACAGATGATTGGATGAGCAATTACTCACCAGCGGATGTCTCTATGCACCTGACAGTGAAAGCTGTCACTGACGCGTCTCAACGGCGCGTTGATCGATATCTCGAGTTTAGTCCTATCCGCAGCCTGACTAAGACACGGCGTGTCAGATTTGCCTAAGACAGGCGAGGGTTGGTGGCAAGATGGTTGCCTGCAGCTGTTGAGTTGAAATTTCATGCCGGGCCCCGGCAGACTGCAAAGGATGTCGCTCTCGTTCGAAAAGCAGGCCTCTTTCAGGAGCGCCGTTTATTCTGTTTCCGTGCGGTGTAAGGTCGGAATAGTGGAAGATAGTATGTAGACGGCGGTGGGAAGGCTGAAAACTGAATTTCAGTCAAAAACCGCGACGCGTGTTTCGGGTAATGCCGTGAAGTTGATATCGATTGCCATGCCTGGGCCCTGAGATCTGAGAGCTTGCGTGTACGGCCTGCAGACAATCCTTCCAATGAATAACATTAATCCTACCGAGTTGAACGGTTAGCTTTTCGAATACTTTGTTCAAATTCAGATTGATCTGATTCGTTCTCAGGTGTAAGTAAGTAATCGTACTTCCATCCGTCGGCTTGCAGACAACCCTACGGGAGGAGGACGGAAATCCTACCCTCGAGTTTAACGGTTAGTTTTTGAATGCTCTGTTCAACTTCATATTGATGTGAGTCGTTTTCAGGTGTAATCGGATTCAGCGTATAAAACACGTCTGTTCAAGCTAGAGATGTGAACTCCCAACAGCAATCTTTTTCAAAACCTCTAGCACTCAGTATATCCTCCAAGTAGCCATGCCATGCTCCGAACCTTCAACACCGGGCGTCCTTAGCGAAACCTTCCCTCCGAAACCCAAATGGACCACAAAAGATATGCCTGACTTGAGTGGTAAAGTCATCATTGTGACAGGAGGGAACACAGGGATTGGCAAGGAGACAGTCAAAGTAGGTTCTAATTCTCCTTATTTCAAGTTAGTATTTGACGAGTCTTCCTTCAACTTTGCTAGGCTTTACTCGAGCACAACGCCAAAGTATATCTAGCTGCCCGAAGTCGAGCCAAGGCCGAGGCTGCTATCGAAGAGTTACGAAAGGAGACTGGTAGAGAAGCAATTTGGCTTCAACTGGATTTGGCAGATCTGGCTTCTGTCAAGGCTGCAGCAACAGAGTTTAGCAGTAAGGAGTCTGAGCTCCATGTATTGTTCAATAATGCGTGAATACTCGGCCTCCTTACTTTCTCCGGGGCCTGCAGACGCTAATGTTTGTTATGTGTAGTGGCGTCATGGCTCCTAAGATTGAGGACCTTACCACCCAAGGATATGACCTCCAATTTGGAACCAACGTTCTAGGTGTGTAGAGCCGTCCTTCATCACTTGTCACTGCTCCTATTTATCAATCTAATCATCTTATCGTTTTTATTGTGACTTTACTCAGGTCATTTCTACTTTACAAAGCTCCTCCTTCCAATTCTCCTTTCAACGGCAAGAAGAAGTCCAGATGGAAAAGCTCGCATCGTCAACACTTCCTCAAACGCCCACACCGGCTGCAACAAGCTCAATCACGATTCATTCCGGGATGGAACTGTACGAAGGAAGATGTCGGGTCTTATGGATCTGTATGCTCAGAGTAAACTTGTGCGTCTCTAGCTTATACAATTGGCATGAATTACTTGCCGATATTTTCTTCGCGGCGACAGGGCAAAGTCATGTTCTCAAACGAACTTGCAAGAAGATACGGCGACCAAGGCATTGTCTCCACCTCGCTGCATCCCGGTGTTCTAGCTACCGACCTTCAGAGAACATTCCCTAAGCCTTTGAAGATGGTGATGGTGAGTGAATTGCTGTCTGGCCTACCGTCTTATCATCCATCATTGACATATGCAACAGGACACGTTCTTCTTTCGCCCGGTAGCGATGGGGGCTCTTACACAATTATATGCGGGAACATCCATTGAGGGTGCTGAGCTAAATGGAAAGGTATATAGGATCGAGTTTAATTTACCGACACTCGTGTTGACTGATTGCATCATGGATATTATTATCTAGTACCTCACGGCTTGGGCACGAATGAGCAAAGCATCCGCTGCTTCGGACGATGTAGAAGAGTGCAAGAAAATGTGGAAGTGGTTGGATGAACAAGTTGTGCGTATGTAGAGTACTATACGTAACTAGTGTTGCAAAGCGACTGTCGTCTGATATCCCTAGGATTGGCCTTGAACCTTTCTCAGACAGTTTGAGCAATTTATTTATTCCATAACTATCTATACTACCAATACACAGCGACTATGGAGAAGATCGTGTATTTTGCCAGGAGTGTCAAGATATATCGTCAGTCTGGATACTCAAGACCAGTAGTATGACCCTTCCTTTCTCATCGCCTCCCCTTTCAGTCCCCCTCTGTCTCCGAGTCTGTTTCTGACCGCAAGAAGAGTGACCGTTCGCAGACTTTCGACTCTTGTTGACGAAGACAGCTCCAGCTCTGGTATCCAGCGTGAATGGATCATAGAAAGAAACGACGACACCGGGAAGCAGCGTGTACGCAATTGCAAATCGAGTTCTTTCATATGAGGAACGAAGGTAGAACTGAGATTTGTGTCGCTGACTGACAAAAGTTGGAAAAGCCTATCGGTCAAAACAATGTTGGGAAATTCGTTACCGCTGGACGATAGGCGTTCCCAAATGCTCAAAACCGGTAGCGGTAGGGAGGGTTAGTTTTGGAAAAGAGTAATGAGGTTCGGCTCTGGAATGGCGACCTGATTTTTCTCCAAACTTGGGAATCCAAATTGTTAAAACAATGGTAAAAGGTTACCTCCAGAAGTGAGCTTGCCGGTTTAATGCAAGTGAAAACCTCACCCCAGAATCCATGTCCGTGAAAACGCAGACGAGGGAACTGATCATAGGGAAGTTGGATGAATGAGGCAAACATATCATTGATTATCACATCTCGAAGCATCGGAGAGGGATTTGGAAATGGAGGATCGTCATACTCCGAGTCGTAACATGATACAGCAAATTGGAATGAATGGAGGATGGGTAGGTTGCCCTTGATAGGAGCAAGAAACCCTCCAAAGAAAAACTGGCCGCATATATTAAATGAGACTGCTGCCCAGCGAGAAGGTAGTTTTACTGCTAAACTCGTGACACTATGGCATTATTCAAATCTATGAAAAGAGGGCGTTAACGAGAGAACTCGAGATGGAGGTCGACCATTTGTCTGAAACGGTTCAGTTCGCTGAGACCGATCAAGACGAACGCCCTGGTCATGGATGCGATAGTCGTAGATACAGAAAGATGACGAGAGAGCTGGTGTAGTTCGACTCAATTCACGCTACCCAGCATAAACGTGCGACAGGCGAATGGGAGGGGAATTTGTGATAGTCAACGACCCGATGTCTCTGTTTTCGCAGCAGAATGAAAAGATAAGAAGGAGTTCTGGGGGGGAGTTCGAATCGGAGCCAAACGGAACTGAGCTGTTGATGGAGGGTATCTGGTTCAACCCCACGATTCTCGCCGATTTCACGTCATCTTGTAAGATAGTCTTCGACGTGGTGGACGTCAGACGTATATGTTCCAAAATTTCTGCGTAGTACTTCAAGGACATCCAAGAAGGCAAAAGCCTGAGACATCCTTCCAGTATCATTACTTCAGATCTAAGGTCAAACATATGATTGGATGAACAATTACTCACCAACGGATGTCTCTATGCGCCTGACAGTGAAAGCCGTCACTGATGTACTGATGTACGACGCTGATCGATATCTCGATCAGTAACGAGGGTACCGAACCAAGAGTCTGCCTAGGGGCTGAGACTGGCTGAGACTATCCGCCGCAGCCTGACTAAGACACGACGTGTCAGATTTGCCCAATACAGGCGAGTGCGTTGGTTCAAGAGTGCAGCTGTTAAGTTGAAAATTTGCCGGCAGGCTGCAAAGGACGTCACTCTCATTCGAAAAGCAGGCCTCCTTCATGAGCGCCGTTTATTCTGTTTCCGTGCGGTGTAAGGTCAAAATTAGAGTGGAAGATAGTGCGTAATCGGCAGCAGGAAGGCTGAAAATTGAGCCAAAAGCCGCGACGCGCGTTTCGGGTAATGCCGTGAAGTTGATATGGAGCTTGCGTGTACGACCTGCAGACAATAATCATCCCAATGAATAACGGGAATCCTACCGAGTTTAACGGTTAGTTTTCCGAATGCTTTGTTCAACTTCAGATTGATCTGAATCGTTTTCAGGTGTAGTCGTTCCATCCGTCGGCCTACAGACAATCCTACGGAATTAGCTTTCTGAATGCTCTCAGATTGATTTGAGTCGTTTTCAGGTGTAATCGGATTCAACGTATAAACACGTCTGTTCAGGCCAGAGATGTGAACTCCCATCAGCAATCTTTCTCAAAACCTCTAGCACTCAGTATCCTCCAAGTAGCCATGCCGTGCTCGGACTCCGAATCTTCAGCACCGGGCGCCCTTAGCGAAGCCTTCCCTCCGAAACCTAAATGGACCACAAAGGATATGCCTGACTTGAGTGGTAAAGTCATCATTGTGACTGGAGGGAACACAGGGATTGGCAAGGAGACGGTCAAGGTAGGTTCTAATTCTCCTTATTTCAAGTTAGTAATTGACGGATCTCCCTTCAACTTTGCTAGGCTTTACTCGAGCACAACGCCAAAATATATCTAGCTGCCCGAAGTCGAGCCAAAGCCGAGGCTGCTATCGAAGAGTTACGAAAGGAAACTGGTAGAGAAGCAATTTGGCTTCAACTGGATCTGGCAGATCTGGCCTCTGTCAAGACAGCAGCAGCAGAGTTTAGTAGTAAGGAGTCTGAGCTCCATGTATTGTTCAATAATGCGTGAGTGCTTTGCCTCCTTACTTCCTCCAGGGCCTGCAGACGCTAATGTTTGTTATATGTAGTGGCGTCATGGCTCCTAAGATCGAGGACCTTACCGCCCAAGGATATGACCTCCAATTTGGAACCAACGTTCTAGGTGTGTAAAGCCGTCCTTCATCACTTTTCACTGCTCCTATCCATTAATCCAATCATCTAATCGTTTTTATTGTGATCTTACGCAGGTCATTTCTACTTTACAAAGCTCCTCCTTCCAATCCTCCTTTCAACGGCAAGACAAAGTCCAGATGGAAAAGTTCGCATCGTCAACACTTCCTCAATCGCTCACACCAGCTGCAGAAAGCTCAATCACGACTCATTCCGGGATGGAACTGTACGTAGGAAGATGTCGAGCTTTTCAGCTCTGTATAATCAGAGTAAACTTGTGCGTCTCTAGCTTATACGGTTGGCATGAATTACTTACCGATATTTTTTTCTTCGCGGCGACAGGGCAACGTCATGTTCTCAAACGAACTTGCAAGGAGATACGGCGACCAAGGCATTGTCTCCACCTCGCTGCATCCCGGTTTGCTATCTACCGACCTTCAGAAAACATTCCCTAAGCCTTTGAAGATGGTGATGGTAAGTGAATTGTAGTCTGATCTACCGTCTTATCATCCATCATTGACATATGCAACAGGACGCGTTCCTCTTTCATCCAGCAGAGATGGGAGCTCTTACACAATTATGGGGTGGAACGTCCATTGAGGGTGCTGAGCTAAATGGAAAGGTATGTAGGATCGAGTTTAATTTACCGACACTCGTGTTGACTGATTGCCACATGGATATCTAGTACTTCACGGCTTGGGCACGAATGGGCAAAGCATCCGCTGCTTCGGACGATGTAGAAGAGTGCAAGAAAATGTGGAAATGGTTGGATGAACAAGTCGCGGATATGTAGCACTAGCAACGCCACCCCACTGGGTCCTTCAGGGGCCACTCCAAGCTGGCGTGTATCTGTCTATCTATCTATCTAGTTTATTAACATTTCGTACTTGGCAGTGTTGGAAAGTCCGACAATTTGAGCAATGTTTATGTATTCCATACTACCAATACACAGTGACTATGGATGTTTTCGAGTGAGGTCGTGTATTTTCCCAGATGAGAAAAAGATGAAAGCGCATATATGTACATTATAAAATCATTGAGAGTAGGACAACACCAAAGACACTACTAGTGAACGTTGTTGAAGGAAAGCAAGATGAAAGCAACGGTCGAGAGTATACATATCGGCAAGAAGAGGTATCAGGAAGAGGAAAAGGTATCAGCAAGCAGGAGGTAGGTTGGGTATGTGAAGTAGATGAACGATGAAACTCAAGACGACTCTAACAGAAACGATATCAAAGCAATACGAAAGCAGTACGAAATCAGCGGGAAAGCATGGTGGCGACAAGTAGAAGAAATGATTTCACATTAACAGAGGACCAGACGAAGGCGAAGGTCAGTTCTCCTCTCAATAACTGCGAGGAAGATCTTCTCTTTCAGGCGGATAGTAATAAGGAGGGGCTAGTAAGCGATCGTTACGACGTGGGAGATGTTCCGAGACACCTTCGATATCATGAATGGAAGGAAGTAGAGCGCCAAGTTGGAATGTACGTTGACGCATACCACTGCCACCCCTTGAATACCCGACGGTGACGGTGCTCATAGATGCTTGAGTACTCTCTGAGCGATAGCCATAGTGGTTACACTCGGCGCAGTTGGGATCAGGGCATATCTCGTTGTAAGACTGGACAGAGGTAGCAGAGTGACCGTCATTCGTAGAGTTTCCACCTTGATAACCACGGCACTCGTCACAACCACAAAGACGACATTGATCGCAATCACAGCGATGTTCAGACTCGCAAGTGTCCGCTTGATAGCTATCGGTCATCTCCACATCGCGAGACGGAACCTGAGCAGGCATTGCTTCTTCCACCGGCATGGGGTAGTCAGGAACAACAGAGGACTGCGTAGATGAACTCCAGGAACCACTACTGTGCCCAGCAAGAGGTGGAGATGGAGAACGATATGGAGTGGGAAGTGGTTGCCAACTGGTCTCGATGGCTCTCGAGATCACCCCAGATGATCCGAACATGTCGACATTCGCAAAGGAAGGAGGTGGACTAGCGGATGGAGGTGTCGGCGGAGGTGCGTAGTATGGAAGGTCTGGCCAGCGTCTACGCAATGCGCTGATGGACATGTGATCGACAAGAGGAGACTCGGAAGATGACGGTGCATTGGCTGACGGAGAGAAGGACTGGGCGACTGGGCTGGGAGAGGCTAAGGAAAAAGAGTTTATTGTTCAGGAGAAAATAGACAGGTAGGCAAGAGAGGTATTACCTCGGGGTACACTGATGTTCAGCTGTGCGAATGAACCTAAGCCACCGCTAGATGATGCAGACACTACACTGGAAGACGACGCTCGTGAGGAGGAAGGTTGGCTTGATGATGGTCGTGAAGACGAGGCTTGAGAGGAAGAGGCAGACGATAATGATCCTCCAGCAGCCGATCCATCCGAAGACAAATTCGTAGACTTCTTAGCGGCCTTCTTCTTCACTTGAGTATTCTCAATTTCAGCTATGTCAGCTCGGGATTCCAGAATTTCCGCCTTCTGAGGAGCCTTTTGGCGCCGTGGCGGTTTATAGCCATGGATTGTCTTCTTGTGGTGGCAAATAATGCTATCATCTGCATTCTCGAAATCGCAGTCATCATAAGGACAGCGCAACTTTTCGCCCGTGCTGTTAAGTGATCACGCAGATGAGTTGTCGCAACCCAAGACTCATTGAAAATCAGAGAACTCACTGCTTTCTTAGGTGACGTTCCAAGCCGCCAGACTGACTATAAGTCTTGTCACAATGATCGCATGGGTATCTGATGAAAGATCTTGAATCAGAATAGGGAAAGGGAGAAAAATTATGGTGATATACCGTTTTTTCTTATGGGTGCGAATATGTCTTGGTAGGTCTCCTACCATTCTCTTGCCGCAATCCGGGCAAGTAAAGTAGGTGTCGATCTACCAGCGTGGATTAATCAATGATCAAACAAATAACGATTACACTCACCTCTCTTTTGAAACGGCTATAGCGTGGCATTGATGTGGAGCGAAAGCCGAGGATGATTGGAACGGGAGGGTGACTAGCTTTATGGGCGACGGGCGATTGGGAGAGGAGGGAGTGGGGGTTGCGAGAGGGTTTGTGGGCAGTGGTCGTTTATAAAGACAGAGATACGAGCTAGGACCACGAAATCAATGAGATTGACATAAACAGACCCTGAAGGTCCATACGCACCAAGATTAGCTATTTGATGGAGCGCCATTTCCTTTCGTGGATCAATGTCGTTGTATTGTTCAGGCTATGGAACATGACTCTGGAAACCTGTGCGTATGATAGGAAACCTGTGGATCAACGGAGTCAGGGCCTTTATTTTTTGTTCGACCCCTTTGGAAAGTTTTTGTATCGGAATTGATAGCATTGTGGAATGATCCGCGTGTTCCTTCGAGCCCGCGCACACTTCACCCTCGTTTTGCATCGCTGGAGAGATCTGACTAGACGGGTGGCCGAACACTGTCAACTGGAGGAATCAGCAGCGATGCTCGCCTTCTTCTACCGCAGCTTGTGTATGGACCTAGCTGCCCTACCGTACTATCCAAACAAACCGTCTACACATCGGTTTCCCCTGGGACCTAGTGAGGATCTTTGGGATTTTCTGGAACACCGATCTGAGACATTCTTGACAGCCCCGAGTCTGCGGCACCGTCAGCAGGCGCCAGAACACCACGAGAAAAAGAAGCTTACTTCGACGAGGAAGCGAAGGGAAGCGACAGCTGAACATCGACTTTGTCGACTTGATCCTCATCATTTCGCCATTGATTTCCCTCTATCTCCCCAAACCCTGTCATCGATTATGGTATCCAATACCCACTGGCAACCACACGTAGCGTTTTACTTTGTTCTCTGCATGGCAGTGCATGGCATGCTATATGGCATGACTCCGAATTCTATAAGCGGCTCCGTTGACGGAAACCCTAAAAATTAAAGTTGTGATTGACGAATAGACCTGGAATAGACTTGAATCCTTGATAACGCGTACCTCACAAAGAATAACCGACCCGGCGGGCTGGTAATACCATCCTCCTCCTCCTCCTCCTCCTCATACCCCAGGGAATCAGGGCAGCTCAACATTGTAAAGGAAGGGTGCCGTCCACTGTGTCGTACTATGTCTACCCATCCCCTGAGCTCAAGAACGGCTTTCCCGTCACGATACACGGATCCGGACTACCCATCCCGAAGGAAAACTCATCGAATTGCGACCGTGGTGCTTATCAGTGCTTATCCCAAACTATCAGGTTAATTCGGGACGTTCTCTGCAACACGTTCTTGAAAATATTGCGTACGTAGTCGATTTTGGACCCTGAAACCAATCAAGACGAGAAGATCTTACAGCTCCAATTTCCCTGCAAGCGGACGGGACAAGAACTCACCAACAGCAAATTAAGTTATTGATCGTCACCTCGTCGTCACCCGGTTATTTTTGGATTTTCGAAGGATCGTCTTCTCATCATGTCCCTGAATCCTGGAGCGTCTTACATTACCTAGCGCTGAAATATCAGCCGCCCACATATGGAAGTACTTTGTTCACTTCGGGGACGAAGAAGCCCAGGTCTAGCGCCAATGATGCTCCGAGACTTGACAGAGGGCAACCCTCAGTCACAAGGTAGTGAGATTCGGAAGAGCCAACCTGGTGGCCTGGCCAACTAAGCAACTCGGAGGGATGTACCGATGCGAACGATGAATTCCGAGGTGTGCGTAGTCGTCTGGAATATGAAATCACTTCAACCCAGACGTTATCAGGAGGATTGCTTCCAGACTTACCGTTATGAAGTCCTTTGATGACAGATTTGTCTCCGCCGAAGACTTCTGGCAATCTGATACGCCTTCTTCCCAGCCGGGGCTCATTCAGACCCTCATCTAGAACTTCACCTGCTCTAGTCAACGACTCGTCTACGGCTGTAGGTTTTGCCTGAGGTGACCCGCTCTAGCGTGTTTCACGCGTCCACGACAATTTCCACATCCACAAAACGCACCTGGAGACAGACCTGACTTGAATACAACTGTTATTGGAATAGCTCTGAGACTTACCTGTCATACTACCCTTACATTTCCCTTTCGGTGAAACCTTCAAGTACGAATCTGCCAAACTGACGTTTGCTTACATTCCCCTATTCTTACTCTAGCCCATGCCGGCGTCCAATTGTGGTCTCTGTTCAAAGTCCTCATGTTCAAGACACGCTCTGACGTTGTTTGACGCGTCCACGGCCAGGTTCTGTTTCAAATAGGTCAGAAAATGCATGCGAATACAAGACGGAGTTTCGATACAGCTACTATTCAGGACTTACTACTCGCGGGTTACTGTTCACTCCGGCTACAGCTTGGCATAGAACCTGTCGAAATTCATTTCCAGCTATAGGCTTTTTTCGTCATCTCCAAGCACTTTCTTAGCAAAACACGCTCTGAAGTGCACTTCAGCATATCGACAGCCAGAATCTGTTCGCAATGAGTCAGAGAATGCATCTGGAGGATGGGAAGATCATCAAGGCTTACTGGTATTAGTGGTGAACTCGCCGAGTACCGATCCACAAGGAATCTCAACCTCTGGCAATCTGACGCGTCTGCGTCTTGTTTAACCCCCGCTAAGACCTCAACGTAGCATGATTACAGCAAATCCAGACACGATCAGCTTGTGGCAATAATACGACGAGCATGGTATTTGCTTGGACTCAGCTTAACCTCGAATTGGTGAATGTCATGGCCCTTGGCCATCTGCAAAATGGTTTCGCGTCCGTCTAGTTCTCTTTGAGATCCAAGATGACGCGTCCATCGCTAATTCTTGGTTGAAGCTGGTGATAGTGTTCTTGCCTAATTAAAACTAACATCTGGGATTTTACCGAGACTCACTCTTCAAATCGTCCATTTCTTCAAATTTTCCCTCCGGTGAACCTCCTTTTAGTACGTGTCCATGAAAAGGGCCTCAACTTGGGCAACCAGGTACTCTGGGTCCCTGTATGGCAACATTATAAGTCGAGAATGCCTCTTCGCCTTCAGTAATCCGCGTCCGGCGCCTTGGCGTTCTCTCTCTACCAAGATACGCCTTGAAGAAGTAGTTTGACGGGTGCGATTCTTGGCTTCAAACGATCAAAAATCATGTCTAGTCACAAACAAGACAAAGGCAATGTCCTTCAGAACTCACATTGCTGCTTTAGAGCACAAAGAAGGAGGAGAGAAAATTGCAGCTCGACGATTGTCGTCCGTCGGGAAAGGCAGGAAAGCGGGATTACATAACCCTGAGACCTCTTCCCGACGCGTCACTCTTCTCGCTTGAAGGCTGGTCAGAGTCCGGTCAAGTCTATAAACGGATAGGTTTCGTTTGCTACAGGATTTCATTTCGGGAACCGATTGCAAAATGACTCAGTCATCTACCCTATAAAACACCTGTCACCAATGGCTTTTGACCGGACCCGTTCTTCTCTCGGCCGTGTCCTAACTACCATCGTCTTACTCGCGAAATGTTCAACGGAGCCAGCGACTGCCAAAGCTATTCTGTCCCAGCAGAAGCCAAGAAACTGCTGGAAAACGAACTCATCAACAACGAGCTTCATTCCTCTGCTCCTCCTGAAATCCACGATGCGTACAAGTACATCGAGTTCAAAGGGACGGATTTTCCAAGCATACCCATCAACTGGCGGTTTGCGGAGAGTATAGCTGCGTTGAGAGGCTTTGAGGGTGCAATGTTGAATGTTTTGTTGAGGAAGAAGTATGGTATATCTTACCAGAGGGTCATCGTCAATACGTGCGTATACTATCTTTAGGATGCGCATAACTTTTAACGTATTTCAACAGAGACCATGCACCTTTGATCTTCATGGAGCTTGGCTTCTCCGAGGTCAACCCAGATACTGAAAAGTTGACTGCCCGCGACCCCAAGTTCACTGAGAAGTACTTTCCGAAACTCACCAAGAGCCCTGCCCTCAACAGCCCTTTAGGGCGGAAATGCAACAATATCTATCGGACGAAAGATGGCAGATATTTTCATACTCATGGTAATGCTCATCTTGCCCTTCACCTGTCATTCTTTTCCTAACGATATGTCTTACTCATACAGGCAGTCTTGATCCCGTTCCTACCATGAAAGCTCTCGGTATTGACCCCAACATGAAAATGCCCATCGGCACAAGCCCATGTGATATCTATGCGGAAAAAATCGCTACTTATAACGCATTCGACCTTGACAAATACCTAAACGACGAATATCGCCAAGCAGCCACTGTCTGTCTTACGACCGAAGAATACCTCGCTAGTCCTCAAGGAAGAGCCAACGCTCACGTTGGACTATTCGAAATACACCATGTCCCCAATCCCCGACAAAAACCCACCTGGTGGACACCCGTTGAAGGCAAAACCACTCCAGAAAGACCTCTATTCGGGCTCAAAGTCATAGATCTCACACGTGTCATTGCTGCGCCTACGATAGCAAGGACGCTAGCCGAACAGGGCGCAAGCATCCTACGCATTACCTCTCCCAACGTTCCCGATTTCGCTGAAATCAATTTTAACTTGGGATGGGGAAAGTGGAATGCTCATTTGGATCTGAAGAAGGAGGAAGATCGACAAAGGTTGAGGGAGTTGATTTTGGAGAGTGATGTGGTAGTTGAAGGGTATCGACCTGGTGTGATGGAGAAGTGGGGTTTCGGGAAAGAGGCCATTTTGAAAATGTTTGAGGAGAAGGAAAAGGGGATTATTTATGCGCATGAAAATTGTTATGTGAGTGAAAGCATTGACGGCTTCTAGAAGCAGTACTGACAATAGCATAGGGATGGAACGGACCTTTGTCTCATCGTTCAGGATGGCAGCCAATCAGTGACGCTGTGTGTACCCTTTCATTACTTTGCTCTGGGATGATAACTGACTGAGGCTGCCTGTGCTAGATTTGCGGCGTTTCCACCGAGTTCGGTCGCGCTATGGACTTGGACGAAGCTGTCACACCGGTCTTTCCCAACTCTGACTATTGGTGTGTTACCTCAACTTCCCGGCCCCCTTTCCTTTTTTTAACACATATCTCTTCACAGCACCGGTGTCTCTGGGGCCATAGGTATCCTCCAAGCCCTCATCGAGCGCTCAGAGAAGGGCGGATCTTACGTCGTCGACGTCGCCCTAAACTACTACTCCCAATGGCTTGTCAACTCCTGCAAAACCTACCCTCCCGAAGTATGGTCCAAACTCTGGAGCAATTTCAACAACTTTGTCTTTCACCACGACGATAACATGCACGTTACTGTCCCAGCGTATTTCAAGATGCTTACCGAGAATCCTCATTCGTCAAAAGCGTTGTTCAATCAAGAGTTTTGGGAAGTGAGGAAAAGTGAGGGTATGGGGAAGGGTGTGACAGTGAAGACGGTGAGGCCTGCGTTGACTTTTCCCGAGGGTTTGGTTAAGCCTGGTTTCCAAGTGGGGACGAGGCCAAATGGTAGAGATAAGCCGAGGTGGCCCGAAGATTTGGAGACGCAGATCATTGAGTGAGTGTCCAAGGACTCGACATACTCAATGGGTAGATGCTGGGTAGACGGACAAGAATTGTATTCTATGTATGCATATGTACAGGAGGACAGAGTAATAAACAGATGTTCCAAAAACTGCGAGCTGAAGAAGTTTTTTGCCTTGACCGTGAGTGGCATGTCGACCTTCCACTCTCACTCGACTCTATAGGCCTCGTCAAACCAGTCATCGACGTGGCCAGCTTACTTGGAATACTCCCTCAAGTTGTCCATTCCTTCTCCGGAGAACCTATCGGGATTCTTTTTTCCAGCATTCGATCGCAAAGGGACAGTAAATGCATCTGGAGGATAGCAAGCGAGATTCACTGGTAATGGTGGTGAACGGCAGCCTGACATCTTGCGCTCTTTCTTTGCAAATGTGCGTTGAAGCATTTGACGCGGACACGACCAGTTCTCGCTTCTTAAAAGGCCAGCGATTACATCTGAAGACGGAACGATGTCATTCGTACAAATGTGTCAACTATGGGTGGGTGTAGAAAAGTAAAGAGTGTCGTAGGCGATAAATTGGCGGATGGTGGAGTGTGCTGGTACGCTGAGAGGTGCGCTGTTAGGTGTAATGATGCGGCAGCTCGTCCCAGGGCTTGGGAGGGAAATCGCATGATTCATGTTCGGGTCGCTCTGTAGGCAGGGGCATCCCGAAAGGTTGTGCAGTTGCGAGACTGCTTAATTGGTACAGGGGCCTAAGAGACGAAGAGAAGAACGCAAATCCCTATATACTTCAGTGTCAGCGAGATTAAGATGTAGAGAAAGTAATATGCGCACAAGAGAGGAGTATCATCGCAACTAGCCCTCACGACTAAAATGCGGAGTTACATCCAGGAGAGGATGTTCATGCAGCCATAACCACTCGTTACTGCTTAACCTGCCCATTTCTCATCAATCTTCTGTTGAAGAATCCAACCGAGCTTCATCTGACATGGGCTTGCTGCTGATGGGAGTGAAGGTCACGAAATGGAGGTCCGCGAAGGCCAAGTCTAACGAATAAGGCAAAGACATGTTGTTCTTGAAGGATACGAGTTTTTCGGTCGATACGAAGACACCGTTCTTCGATGTAAAGGTAGATATCTTGATGACACTGAGAGATTAATACATGTTAGTACAGTCATATGCAGGCCATCGAAGTGCCACATACCTGTCGTGAGTGAATGCAAGCCTACACTTCGTCAGCCTCTTCAGAAAAGCCAACCAGTTTAGACGGGCAGAAACAAACGAGAAATTTCCCCAAGTCTCTGGTGTAAAGCATTAGCAGCAAGTCAATTCAATTGAAGGCCTGCCTCAGAGAGCCTGTGATACATCTCTTGTTGAAAATCCAAGGAGAGCGTGTTGGTGGTGGTTGAAAGGAGAGAGAGAGAAATTTATTACACGGCATGGTCCAAACGACCACGTTGTATGCGTTCAATAGTCTCCCCTAGGCAGACTCAAGCTAAATCTCAATTGCAAACTAAGTATCTTCCACTCCTGTTCCTTTTTCTCCTGCTTCAATCTACACTCATCACAATAATCTGCTCTAGCTGCGGTGCCAGCAAACCCTACACGAATCATTTCGACACAACAGACGCGCCTGCTCGCGTTATGCAGATGCTTCGGATTTTCCCCTTTCCAATCTCCCAATCCTCCGTCGCTTCGCAGATGCAGTTTGACATAGAGAGCGATATGCGACATTATGACTTGGAAATGTCTCAACTCCAATCGCGTCTACTGCATCTCCAGGAGAAACAAGAGTCGCTGAACAAGCACGCTGAGCAGCTGAAATCTCTTTCGGCTCCAATACGATGGTTGCCAGTCGAGCTTCTGGCTAGCATTTTCGTTATGGTCTGTGAAGGACATCCAATCATTTTTAACCTTTCCGCACCAATCGTTTAGCATTTACCGTTTGTACTGGCCTCAGTGTGCAGTGGTTGGCGTCGGGTTGCTGTTGGTACCTCGCGACTGTGGAGTAATTTGTGTACATTCCGGGGCAACGAGGTCCACGCCCCTCGGCTTGAGCTGCCATTGAAGCTCTGCCTGTTACGTTCTCAATACCATCCTTTGTCGGTGGATTTGCGCATCCAGGACAACGAAGCAGCGGATGATACCACCGTCCAGATGTTCACAGAGCAGTGCTCTCGATGGAAGCACGCTAGAGTTTTTCAGCTTGTCGAGGCGAACTTCCCTGCCCTGGCGGATGGCAGATCTTTTCCACTACTCGAGACAGTTGAAATTAGACATTTTATTGACGAACCTGAGTACCCGGATCTACACCTTTTCAATTCTGCTCCTCGACTCCATACCCTAAAAATCGACAAGCTTCCACCAGCGGAAGCCCTGGAAACCTTTACTCCCTGTTTCCAGATCACCAGTCTTATCGTATATCATGGCGACTACTACGATTTATTGGTACTCAACAAATTTTCCAACCTCAAATCTATTGTCTTCGCCAAACTAGACGTCGACCCAGAAATTGAAGAACTCCCTCCTCAGACTCTTCCCTACGTCACTACGGTGGACTTTCAGTTATCAGACTTCAGCGAAGTCTCCTATGGGTGTAACTCGCTCAAAATGCTTGTTGAGAAACTCACACTCCCATCTCTGACAACTCTAATGATTACAAACCAAGTATACGACAGAGACCTCGAATCCCCCGAGTCCATGTTCAAAGGCGTCTGGCCACCCCAATCGTTTTCCGACTTCTTCCAACGCTCTGGATGCTCCTTAACAGCTCTCCACCTCGACTACATCTCAATACCAGACCGAGAGCTCATAGCACTCCTTAGGCTCAATCCATCTTTGGTAGAGCTTCGCGTAAAGGAAATCTGTCGCAAGGATTATGATTTCGCTGCCATCGAGTCTAGGAGGAGGAGGAGGAGGAGGAGGAAGAGAGGTTTATTACCTGATGGTCCTTTCTTCAAATTCGAGGATATCATCGCCCCTCTCCTCCTCACATCTCTCCACGCGTATAATCATGGGCTGACCTCCACCTCACCTCTGGTTCCTAAATTAGAGAGGCTGCGCTTTGTCGCAGACGGATTTTTATTCGACGACGAGCTGTTTTAGAAGATGGTCGTGTCGAGGTGGTTACCCGAGAGAGAGTATGCTCTGACCATCGGGGTTACCTGTCTGAAGTCGGTTGATATTCATGTTTTGAAGCGAGGGCTCCGAGAGGATGTAGAACGAAGACTTCAGCAATTGGGGAGAGCTGGGCTTAGAATCGGTTTTACGGCCTGAAGAGGAAGAAACGCGACTCCCTGCTGGGCCTCAGTGTTACGTCGGTACCTATTTTAAATTTTTGTTAGTATCAATTCTTTGTTTTGACGATGGCCTTTTAGCAGATGCTCGCTTTTAAGGTGTATACCGAGCAAATATGCAGTTTGCTGTCGGAATGTCGTTTTCGCCAACCATAAATCTACACTACGTCTCTGCAGTAGTCCAGTGGACCAGCTACGTGAAGAAGTTAAGGAATAATTCTTCTGTATCCCGAGGAGCACTTGCATTGCTGTGGGTACCGGTGGACTGCAGGCTGAGATAATGCATTCAATCGTCGATTCGACTCTTTGACAACTTCCGATGTGTATGCTTCAATAATTGCGTAGATTTTACTTCATGTCCGTGGATCTCGTTCTTGGTGTCCAATATAGCCTCATTCCCAACTACTGACGCCGATCCATTGATCTATTGTCATCATAGCCACCAATTCTCGAAGAAGAAACGTCATTTCAAGGTCCTTCCACCAATAGTCCCATCTCTGTAATCTTCTCTTCGAGAATCGAGTCAAGTTTCGGCGGCTTTGCCCTCGTCTTAACCCTTGTCTCTCGTAGCAGACCCCTACGTGAGTGAAGTGTTGTGTAGGGTTGCTGTTCAGTGAAACGTGAAGATCATGAACCTCTTGAGTAGGAACTTATAGAAAGGGGGACCCGTCGCTCTTACTGCCTGTCTGGCGAAATTCTCCGTAGTATATAGCATTGAAGTTGCATTGAAGGGGTTTTCTAAAAAACACACATCTGATAACGACAGCAAACATATTCTACAGAAGGACCATTTCAGACAATGCAAGTAGAGTGTATAGACTCAGTCCAGGTCAATGTGTAAGGTCCATAGCGAGGAGGAATGCCCTAGTATGTACATTTTAGTTAAAAGAACTCGGGGAATTTTCACGTCAGCTCGCCAACTTGCGGACTGTGCAAGCGGCTGCAAGTGCCCATGAGTAATTTGCTTAAAACCTGATGAAAGACATCCCATTCCAGCCTACGGCGGCAAATGTTTAGGTCGAGGATTCTAATGAATGTCAGCAGACATCTCAGTCTCTCAGACGAGGTCGCAAGACTTACGAATCGTAATAGCTGAGCACATGGACTTGACCTCCTCGACAACTCTTCTAAAGACCTTTTCTCCATCCCGATCCAACAACTCGTGTTGCCATCTTTCGGCGGGAGCAACATCGTTGACGACTTCGTGGTCCCAAGGAATTGCAGTAGGGGTCAACTTCCGAGTGGCTGCTTCGTACTTGTACTCAGCAAACCTCATTCCAGTGGCACTGATACCATAGAGAGCAGGAATCTTGACAAGCGGGTGAAACCATCACACATTTGGCGATCGGCCAGCTCGCGCGAGGCCATATCGTCAAGGCAAAGGTAGGTTTTGATTTCAATGAACATCACAGGCAACCTTTGCTTTTTGACGATGTATATCGTAGTGAAGTCTATGGAACCTGGAGTCATCGGTCCTTTGGGTTGGGGAACAACTTGGTAATGCTCAGAGTGAGGAAAGGTGTGAGTGAGAAGGGTGTTATAAGGTCCATAGAAATCCGATTCGTCGTCAGTGAGGCGTAGGGCTGCGCACCGTCCAGTATTACTGGTACGCCCGTATTTTGTACTGGGTCAATACTGGTTGAAAAAATCGTCTACGGTACGGTACGGGTATAGGTACGGCAGTATTACGGTCAGTACGGGTTTACGGTGTAGAATATATATTTTACTCACTATTGTCATGAAGTGAGGGCCTCTAGCACCTCTTCTGCCATCGTATGAGACGTCTCCATCCATATCAGACGGTAAGTACATGTTACTGGTCGTCTGTAGGTGGTTTGCTTACCTTTTTGGTCTTTGCGACATCTAAGTAAGTGGTCATTACCCTTGCTTTGACCGCCATTTTGGCATAAATTCATCCAGATGAGGGCGGTAAGCTTGAATTCGGTATGGAATTGGACAGTTTTGGATAGCGGCTGACACTGTTGGGCAAGAATTCAGCAAAAAAGGTGAGCAATTTATTGGCCGAGGCATTACCGAACCCGTACCCGTACAAACCCGTACAACGGCAGTACCAAATACGGCCGTACAAATTTGGTCAAATGGCTTTTACGGTACGGGCCCGTACTATCATACGCTACCCGTACAAACCGTACGATTACGGTACGGCGCGCAGCCCTAGTGAGGCGGTCTACGAGCGTAAACTGCTCTGCGATGGTGTCGCTCCAGGTCATTGTGCCAATGGTCAAAATGAAATAGAACCACTGGCACGTGACTGAGATGGATCTACCACAGCGATTTGCTCGTAAATCTTTCTGGAGTACTTTATACTGGGTACCATGCTCTCCTTTGGGTCTATCTTTCTAGTGCTCGAGCTACTAGGACACAAGCTAGGTCAATCTGTCTCCTCTGGATGTCTGATTTGCGACTGGGACTCGACTGGTCCGCAGAGATGTCTGACTCCGAATCTTGCTTGAACAATCTTGGGGTTCTATGCGCTCACATTTGCTTCATTCTAAACGGATCGAGCTTTGCTGCTCCCTGTCGCGTCTCGTCACATACTACTTACTGGCACTATGTCGCGCTGTTCAGGCCTGGCCGTCAAAACCTTCAGAGTGTCCTAGCTAAGTCCTAGCACCAATCTGGCACACTCATTCTCTGTGCATTCCTTCCGAAACCCCTGCTCAAGGATCTTGCATACCTCCTCCTGCTCTGCCGGATGTCTTGTCTTTGCTGCTCTCTGTCACGTCTCGTCACATATACCATACTGTCCAGGCTTGGCCGTCAAAACCTTCAGAGTGTCCTAGCACCAGCTTGGCACACTCATTCTCTGTCCATTCCTTCTTAAACCTCTGCTCAAATATCTTGCATACCTCTTCCTGCTCTGCCGGTTGTCTTGTTGCCATAGGGAAGCCTAACGCGAGAGTTATTTTGAAGATCATCATAGCCTTTCGCAACCGGACGCGCAAATCATGAGACCTGGGTCCTTGCAGGAACTTCGAGGTGTGCATCATCAGAAGACCATCTAGTGACTTCTCTGTATATCGCACGCCTGCTTGCAGACGACTGTTATGCACGTTTGCAATACTCACCGGCAGCGCTGTATCGAGATGGACCTGGATAACAAGAATACTCTCAAGGCATTTACCGTGGAACCGTTCATTAATTATGGTCTTCCCCGGAATTCATTACTTCTCTATTTAGAGTCTAAAACTGAGAACTAGTGACCGAAGTCCAGCATCACCAGAGCATCATAATAGACTGATGCGTACCTGTATTCACAGGGGTCTACAATAATCATAGTTTCCTCTCTCATAGCCCACGTCGCGTGGGGGTACCGTGTATTGTGTACCGTCCGAGTGCAAAAGTGTGTTACGTGGAAGCACTAGTACTAATCGCAGCTCCCCATTCGGCTTATGACAACCCTGGCAGCATATGTACGATTCCAGGACCGCGTCTGAATCAGCATGAATCAGCTCAACATCGGGTCGGTCTAGAACGAAGCCAATAATAGCGGCGCACCAGGGCACACCCCAACAGTTTCCTCCCGGTTTACTAATGATCTTGGCAGGGTCATACAAAAGTAATCGTGCTCCGACCGTGCCCCTCAGACAGTATAGCTGGTCGTATCAACAGATATGACTGGCCTGGTACCCCAGAGGCGATCGGACATGGTAGAAGGCCATCGGATATTGTCGGGCGTAATTACGAACCGTCGGAAACTGGACCCGGGACGCGGCTTTGGTCCAGACTCAGAGTAGGATGGATCGATGTTTCATTCTGACGGGAAGCGTGATGAGAGACTTGGGCATAGCTAGGACTCGGAACACAACTGAGGGTTGTTCCATGCTGTTCCATGAAGGACGGATCGTAACCACATAACCGGGTGTGTGAAAGGCTGTGAAAGGCTTGTCAGATAAGATCTCGCTTCCCATGACAGCGGCCGTTATCTGATAACTGGAAATGATGGCGCCATTTATTTCGCCAAGCTCGGAAACATTTTCATCGAGGGTGTCATTTCATACCCGTTGCATACTTATAAAGCTGTGAATGTTTTTGAGATGCTTCCGACTTGCCCGCCGCCCACCACCTTTGGGTCATCACTCCCCTTTCCTGCTCGTTCAAGATGGCCTACGTGAAGCCTAATATTGTAGTCATTGGTGGAAGTTTCGTTGGTGAGCGTTTCCCCCGGAAGTTTTTCAAGCTGCATTTCTCAAGTCTTTGAAGGTGTCAAAATGGTCGATTTATTAGCACCTAGAGTACACGAGACGCACGATATCATACTCATTGAGAAGAACTCTCATTTCCAGGTAAGTCGTCCTTTGTTAAACACCGGCCATTGAGCGTTCTAACGAAAACAAGAACCTGTATGCCTTCCCCAGGCTACATTCTGTCACTGGTTTCGAGCACAAGGCTTTCATCCCTTTCACATCTCGATTCTTCAACAACGCGGATGAGAACGTGGCTTCGAGTTCTAAAACCCTTCCCTCTTCTTCCACAAAAGTCGTGCGAGGAGAAGTCACATCGATACTACCTAACAAAGTCGTTCTCAAAGATGGCCAGAAGATCCCTTACGAATATCTCGTCCTCGCGACCGGTACAGGGAGGACAGGGACAATTGCCCGTGACAAGAAGGCTGGTGTGATGGCTTGTCAGCGTCACCAAAAGCGTGTCAAGAACGCAAAGAAGATCGTCGTTGTGGGCGGTGGTGCGTTTGGAGTTCGTGAGTCCGATTTCCCTTGCCTAGTTTGTTACCTGGAGGTTTGACTGGTCTTGCCATCAGAGCTCGTCTGCGATATCAAAACTTGGCCAGAGACCAAGCACAAGGATGTCACCCTAGTCCACTCTCATGAACACCTCATGAACCGGTTCCACTCTGGACTCCATGATATTGTGATGGAACGCTTCGACGAGTTGGGCGTCAACACTATTCTCGGAGAGCGCGTTGTCGTCCCCCGGAAGGGCTTCCCTAATCACTTGGGAAAGGAATTCGATGTCCAGCTGAGCAGTGGTCGAAGCCTCAAGGCAGATTTGGTCGTAAGTCCAACGTCATTCTCACTAATACTTCTTTTCATCACGCCATTCTGACTTCTTCTCGTCTTACTCATCTATTACAGATCCTCTGTACAGGCCCAATCCCCTTATCCTCTCCCTTACGCACCCTCTCTCCTCAATCCATCAATCCTCATACCAAATACATCCGCGTCAAGCCCACTCTCCAGATATGCTCAGCAACTGGTGCCGTCGAGTTCCCCAACGTCTTCGCTATTGGTGATGTAGCGGATACCGGGGCACATAAAGCTGCGAAGCCGGGAGGTGTTCAAGCCGAAGTTGCTGCTCGGAATATCGAGAAGATGATTCGGGCGAAGACTACGAAGGCTTTCAAAGAGAAGATTGGATTTGGAGGAAGGTTGGCATCGTTGAGGGCAAGTGCGTCTATGGAGACTCTCAGGACGGAAGATTCTTCGGATACACAGGATTCCGTGGACTCGGAGGCGACGCTGGTCAACGATGTGGTCGAGGAAGACCAGGTCAAGTTGGAATTGGAAGAGTATATGAGGAATACGCCGGGTATACATCTTGGTTTGGGAATTGTGAGTGCTCTTAAATTTTTGATGGGGCTGTCTGTTCTTATGCATGTTTTGGTGGTTTTGCAGGGTAAAGGTGTTCTTTTCTACAATCCCCCACCGCAAACCAAGTTCGACAACGAGCCGCCTCGACCTGACATCAAATGGGACGAGCCAGGCAAACCTTTGGAGATCAACTGTGGGAGGCTATGGGCTCTCCGTGCCCCTGGTGTTCAGGACTTCCACTTATGATTCTGTCTACGTCTCCCGTCTTCCGTCCAAAAGAGTCAGGTACTTTGGGCACCTTTCACACAGGCGTCATTTCTCATGATCATTGCATTGGATTGTTCTTTTTCTTTCATCGCTATCGCTAGATTACATCATCCTCATGTTACACATATCCAACATCATTATAATCCTACATTCGCATTCGCATCTGCATACCTATCATTATTCTCTACACTTTCGAGTTCACGTTTATATGTCTAAGTTTTGGTTTATTGTCCTACTCTAGAGCTCGATCATTAGGTTGACTAGTACATTTGTTATGTGATATGGTGACTCAAAATATGCAGCACATTGCCAGAGCATGGTTCACTCTACGTCGCTTCCAAAGTGGAGCTACTGCTGACTTCTACCGATGGGCTTCAGATGGGACATAATGATTCAGTAGTTGCACATTGGCCTTGTGTTCTTCGACTCTTCTACGCTTACAAGACAAAACCTCTATAAACTCTTCAAGCATGCCCTCTGACAACCGTAGGTTGGTAGCTGTCAGCAAAAAGCAGTGAGCAAATACCAAGAAAAAACACGTCCAAAATCACTTACGGTTCCTCCAAATACTTCATCTCTTCCTCCGTCAATTTGAACCCATTGATCCCAACAGCTTCTTCCACTCGCTTCTCACTCGACATCCCAATAATCGGACTAGTAACCTTCGCATTAACCCAAGCCGAAGCAATCTGAGCCATACTCTTTCCGTGCTTCTCTGCCAGTTCTTGTACACGCTTGACAATGATCTTGTCTGATTCGGTAGGTTCTGGAAGAAATCCAAGGGTTTTGCTGTGATCTGAACGTGTGGTGGTTTCTTCTGCAAGTGGACGAGCAAGACGACCGCCTGCGACAGGCGCCCAAGGAATGAGACCAATACCGTGGTAGTTGCAGTAGGCGTTCATTTCGCGCTCCTAGAAGGCATGGAACTGGGATTGAGAATAGACGAAGCACGATGGGAAGAAACAGTAACTCACCTCCTCTCTATACAACAACGAATACTCATTTTGCATACTAACGAATTTGGTCCAACCATTCTTCTCAGCAACCTCGTTCAAGAGTCCAAACTGCCAGCACCTCATCGAACTCGCACCAATATATCTGATTTTCCCGCTTTGTACCAAATCATGCAAGGCTTTCATAATTTCTTCGGGAGGGACGTTGGGGTCGAAACGATGAATTTGAAGAAGATCGAGGTAGGACGTTTTGAGCCTTTGCAGCGAAGCGTCTACAGCGTTGAAAATGGCTGCTCGAGAAAGACCGGACTGGTTCACGTATTCGCGGGTATCTTTGAGGTTGGGAAGGGCGGCAGTGCGAACGCCAACGTCTTTGTGGGTGAGGAAGTAGCATTTGGAGAGTATGAGGATTTCGTTACGAGGAATTTGGTACTGAGGATGGGACGTTGATAATTTAACTCAGTAATTTGGGGGAGGATGTTGGCCCACCTTTTCGATAAATTTAGCAACAACCCTCTCGGACTCTCCGTTGGAATAGACATTGGCTGTATCGATGGTGTTGATCCCACGATCCCAGGCAGCTTTGAGGACCTCAATGGACTTTTCTTCGTCCAAGACCCACGGCTAAAAATATGTTCAGTCTACAGGATACGATTAGAGGTGAAAATACCCACAAGCCATTTTGGAGAACCAATGCTCATCGCACCAAACTAATCACGCAATATGATAACATTGAGTGAACAATGAGAGCGGGATGATAGATAACGAGAACACGCACGATAGGTACAGAGACCCTGAGTCCCGACTTTCCGAGGCGGACGTATTCGACTTGAGTATCCGACATGCTGGGTTGTTTTTTTTGCGATCTTGAAGATATTCCCGGACTTCTCCCATATGCATCCAGTCTCCTTTTATACCTTGGCCCTCTCTTACTAAGGCAAAGAAGAGCGGAAATCAGGCGACCTCTGACGTCGTTTGGAACCACGAGCCGGAAGCAAAACGCGTTCAGACTAAGACTGGCTTTTTATGAGCAAACTTCTTGAGAGCCCTTCTAGAAGCAAAGCACAAACCTACGACTCGGACAGGGAACACCCGCAGCCCATCATCAGTCCATCAGTGCTTGTGCTTGTGATTATTGGCCATGGATTTATGCGTTCCCAAAGAGTTCATCATGAAAAAGGTAGAAAGAAATCACCCAGAGCGATACCGATAGTCCGTATGCAATAGCGTGCAGTGGACTCGGAAATGACAACAAATTATGTTCGTGTAGAGGACTTTGTAAGGCCTTTGGTGAGACATCTGTGGGATGTAATTCCTCTGGATTGCAGCGATCTTCACTATACCCCGCGTTCTTGCTATTATCGACTGCGGATGAAGGTCAGAGGATGAGAGCTCAGAGAAGGTAACGAACACGTGATATCAATTCCGCTTGAAGACAAACCAAAAGACGACTCGGACAATCATCGTGAAGACGTTGGCTCGTAAACCTTTTCTGCAGAAAAGTACCTCCGATTGAAGCAAATCTATACTTCCTGGTATGCGGGTCCTTCAGTCTTTTCCTCGTTAATCTAAAGTTCTTCGTCTTTCACCTCGCGACATAATCAAGACATAACAGTACTTAACCATGCCTATCCAGAACTTCGATATCCTTGGATCGCTGCACGGGAACTATGGAACGTATACCTCTGACATCCACGACGCTTTGAAACATCTCGAGAATGCAAAAGGAGAGGCGAAGAGAGGCGAAGCAGGAGGAAAAGGTGTCGCCTTATGGAACGAACAGCGAAATCTTCGCCGGAAGATTGTCCTACTCCGTTCACTTCTAAGTCCCATTCGTCGACTTCCACCCGAACTCCTTGGTCTCATTTTTTCACTGGTCTGTGTCAGGAGCGAGATTGCAAATCTAATGGAAGAGCAAGGGGAGGAGTTAATGGATTGTCCTCCGATCCGCTTGTCACAAGTTTGCGCTGGATGGCGTGAACTGGCCTGGACTACGCCAAGTCTGTGGTCATCTTTTTCTATCGGTTCGCCAGCAGACCTTACTCTCCAACACAAATATGACCAAATCAAAGGAATAGTAGACCTGCATCTCCAACTATCTCAGCAATGTCCTCTTTCCATTCACCTCTGTTTCTTGTACGGTGCCTACTTTGAAAGTAATTGCGAAATCCTCAGGTTATTGATGGCACATTCGTCTCGCTGGGATGTGGTCTCCTTTACCATTGACTCGGAATATCTCTTCGAAGGACATTTCGCTCCTGTAAGGGGCAGATTACCTATTCTCCGCTCCTTCGAGATCTTTGTGTCTGGTGGACCGCTGTACTCTGAAATCAGTCCAGAGTCCATGGTTCAGGACGCCTTTCACATAGCGCCGATGCTTCGAGAAGTCAAAATCACCTGCGTTGCTCCTTTACACATACCACTTCCCATCCGTCAACTCAATCATCTGCACATTTCCAACACAACGTTGGGCGCAGCTTTTGAATGTCTACAGCAGGCCACAGCTGTTCGGGAGATCACATTTTCCTACCGATTGCCCGACGATTATGTGGACGACGAAGAATTTCAACCCACCAAATTGTATCCCATCAATCTACCAACCGTCGATTCACTGTCGCTAATTACTGAAGCCGCAAACGTTGTGGACGTTTTACAGTACATGACATTACTCGGCCTCACCCATCTCAGTATCAAGGCCCCTTATTCACGAGAGCCCTTTGATTACCTCGCTGGTCCAAAAGACGCCATTAAAGAATTTTTCGCCCGTTCCCAGTGTACATTGACTTCGCTCAGTCTGTGTACTGTCCATATTCCAGACACAGAGCTTATTGCACTTGTACAGACACAACCATCTCTCACATCTCTCACCATACAGGAGAGGGAACCACGCAAGAATAAGGATCACTACATTGTCCTGACCCAGCACTTCTTCCACAAGATGACTGTTGACCCTATGAATCTCCAGTCTACTCTCCTTCCCAATCTCAAGGAACTCGACTTTCGGATCTATACAGGTTCATTTCCAATGGCTTCATTCATCGACATGGTTCGTTCCCGCTGGATTCCTGATTACAAGCAGACGTCTGCTCCCGAAGTCGACTGCCTACAATCAGTGAATCTTCGCGTTTTTGGAGTTCGCGTTTTTGAAGATAGAAAGCAGTTGGAAAAGGATCTACAGCCCTTGCGTGAACTGGTTGGGTTGAAGATCATTGTCATAGAGGAGGACAACATGTAGTGGTATCGCGTCAATTAGCTTTTTGGTAACTTAGTGGATTTTCTTTGAAATCAGCTGTATATGAATCTGAATAGCGTATACAATCTTGAGTATCTCTATAAATCTACATTAAACTGGTGCATGTGCACCAGGATGCAGTTCCTCTACAGAAAATGCGTGCGTTACTGCGATCTTCGGCTTTTGCAGCAATCCTCGACGCCACGGGATAACGAGACACGCTGGATGCACAAGGTTTCTTATCGAGCAGCAGGAACATTTGAAAATGCTGTAGCAAAGTTTGAGGACGACTGCAGCAGAAGGGAATGCGTACGGTGACTTTGTAGGATTCCACGAGCAAAACAATAGTCATACGGATAGCTCAGCGATTAGCCCAACCAAGACCGCCGAAATCCACTAAAAGTAGGATCACATATAAAAGCTTCAGCATCGGGATTTTGGGATGAAGAACCGGGGATCTGAGTGTCCTAGGACACTTTGAAGGTTTCGACGGACAGTTCTTGAAAGTGTGACTGTGACGTCACACAGTAACAAAATTTCGGCGAGGTTAAGTGTCTTTTATTCTTCGACAAAAGGCTCTTCTAAGGATGTGCCGCCTGCCACACTACCAAGTGTAGTTGCAGCAGACGCCCGAGTCCGTTTCCTAGCCCGACGCTCGGCGGGCAATAATCATAACCTCGGACAAACCAGTCGTTGGACTCCAACGGTTGGAGCAGTACTAGTAGTAGCAGAGCGCTGGAGGCGAAGAGTGCAGGTGCCTTGCAAAGAGTTCCAGACAGAGAAATCGAGTCAGAAAATGGTTCAAAAGGCACAAGAAACAAGACAAAAAATCTACGCACAATCAAACTACCAATGCACCAAGACGAGGAGACCAGGTAGAGTATAATAACGCGCTGTAACGGTGTTTTGCAACTTGCCAAAAGAAACCGAAAAGATTTTGACTTACAGTTTTCTTTAGAACCTCGATTCTGATTCCTTTCCGCACCGACGCAGCACCATTCAGTACAAATTCGCCAATAAATCCATCTGTAGTAGCACCCGAAGCTGAATGTACTGCATCGGAAGATTGCGCGCGTTGAAAGGTGTGCATCCAGAGGTCTCAGAATGGCAGATGAGGCTGACAGTTCATGAAGTCCACCGACGACTCATGGGTGTCATGTAAAGCTGAGGTCTATTAGACGTGTTGGTGATCGTGTAGCAACAACGAACATAAAAATAGGAAGAAAAGAAGAAAAGAAAAGAAAGAAAAAAGGGAACAAATCATTAGCATGACTGGTTCAAAGACACGTCGATATGAACACAGCACACCTCTCTCTTGTCCCATGCTTACGGTCACACTTACATTAACACTAGCCACAGTAACTGGACTAGCAAACTTTGCTGTGGATCGCACTTCCCATCCTCGACCTCGCATAGCTCTGTGTCCTAAATTCGGCCCTGTGAGCGAGTTTGTTCAATAGCGCTGGAGGAGAGGGAGGAGAGTGGATTGATCAGCGCGCGGTCGGACCTAACAGTGACCCAGATGAAGGTGACGCGTACACAGGAAAGCGAGATGTATAGAGTGAAGAACGGACGTTGATAGAATTAGAGATCACGTTATTTAATCACTGAGGATGGACGGAACATGGTGAGTTGGGGTGGTGTGGCATTGGAGGAAGAAAGGTTAAGGAAAGCGGTCGGGGAGTTGGAAATGTTAGTGTTGGAGACGGGGCTAACAAATTGTAGTGGTGATAGAAGATTGAACAGGTAATGCAGCATCGAGGAAGGGGAGGTGCGAGAAGGAAGTTTACAAGTGTCCGTTACAGCTATTTCACGGCGAAATGTCCGGAATGACGATTTTTTTCCTTTGAAGCTGACATGATGTCATGCATAAAAAAGAATCAGCCAGAGCGATACCGATAGTACATTTGCGATAGCATGCAGTGGAAATGACAATAAGTTATGTTTGCTGCTTTCGTGTCGAGAACCCTTGATAAAGAATATGTGGATTGCAATCCAGAGGGATTGCAGAGACCTTCGACATACCCTGCGTTCTTGCTATTCTTGAAGAAATGGCAGCTTCAATTGACGCAACTTGCGATTGCAGATGAATCGATGAGGGTCAGAGGAAGAGAGAGGTAACGAGCACGTGTCATCAATTACGCTTGAAGACGACAATCATCGTGAAGACGTTGCCTCGGATATTTTTTCTGCAGACAAGTACATCAGATTGAAGCAGGTCTATACTTCCTGGTATGCGAGTCGTTCAGTCTTTTTCTTCGTTAACCTAAAGGTTTTTGTCTTTCACCTCGCGACATGATTTAAATAGTACTTAGTAACCACCCATGCCTATTCAGAACTTCGATATCCTTGGGTCGCTGCGTGGAAACTATGGAACGTATACCACTGACGTTCACAACGCTTTGAAACATCTCGAGGACGCAGAACGAGAAGTAAAGAGATGTTCTGTAGAAGCAAAAGGTGTCGCGTTACAGAACGAACAGCGAAGTCTTCGGCGGGAAATTGGCCTACTCCGTTCACTTCTGACTCCCATTCGTCGACTTCCACCCGAACTCCTTGTTCTCATTTTTTCACTGGTCTGTGTAAAGAGCGAGATTATGAGGGCAGTGGATTGTCCTCCGATCCGCTTGTCACAAGTTTGCGCTGGATGGCGTGAACTGGCCTGGACTACGCCAATTCTGTGGTCATCCTTTTCCATTGGCGAGCCAAACATTCAACTCCAACGCAAATATGACCAATTTAAAGAAATAGCTGACCTGCATCTCCGGCTATCTCAGCAGTGTCCGCTTTCCATTCACGTCAGTTTCTCCAGTACTTACTTTGAAAGTAATTGCGAAACCCTCAGGTTGTTGATGGCACATTCGTCTCGCTGGGCTGTGGTCTCCTGTACCATTGACTCAGACTATCTCTTCGAAGGACATTTTGCTCCTGTAAGGGGCAGATTACCCATTCTCCGCTCCTTCGAGATGTATGTGGCTGGTGGGCCTCATTACTCTCAAATCGGTCCAGAGTCCATGATTCAGGACGCCTTTCACATAGCGCCGATGCTTCGAGATGTCAAAATCACCGGCGTTGCTCCTTCACACATACCACTTCCCATCCGTCAACTCAGTCACCTGCACATTTCCAACACAACGTTGGGAGCAGCTTTTGACTGTCTCCAACAGGCAACAGCAGTTCTGGAGGTTACATTTTCCTATCGATTGGGGGACTCTTATGCGGAGGACGAAGAATTTGAAACCACCACATTATATCCCATCAGTCTATCAACCGTCGAATCACTGACGATCATCACTGACGAGGCGGACCTCGTAGACTTTTTACAGTACACAACGTTGTTCAGCCTCACCCATCTCAGTATCAAGGCCCCTTCACTAGAGCCCGTTGATTACCTCGCTGGTCCAAGAGACGCCATTAAAGAATTTTTCGCCCGTTCCCAGTGCACATTGACTTCGCTCAGTCTGCGTACTGTCCATATTCCAGACATAGAGCTCATTGCACTTATACAGACACAACCCTCTCTCATATCTCTCAGCATACATGAGAGGACCCCGCACAAGGTTGAGGATCACTACATTGTCTTGACTCAGCGCTTCTTCCACAGGATGACTGTTGACCCTACGAATGTCCAGTCTACTCTCCTTCCCAATCTCAAGGAACTCGACTTTTGGATTTATACAGTTTCATTCCCGGTTGCTTCATTCGTTGACATGGTTCGTTCCCGCTGGATTCCTGATTACAAGCAGACGTCTGCTCCCGGAGTTGACTGCCTACAATCGGTGACTCTTTGCGTTTTTGGAGATACAAAGCAGTTAGAAAAGGATATACAGCCCTTGCGTGAACTGGTTGGGTTGAAGATCCTTGTCATGGAGGAGGACAACGTATGGTGGAATACTCCCAGTTAGGGAGCAGTTTTTTTTTGGTAACACGGTGGATTTTCCCTAGTAATCAGCTGTTTGTGAATCTGAATAGCGTATAAAATCTTGAGTATCTCTAGAAAATTTGCATTAAACTGGTGCATGTGCACCAGGATGCCCTTCCTCTACAGAAAATGCGGGTGTTATTGCAATCTTCGGCATGTGCAGCAAGCCTCGACGCCACGGAATAACGAGACACATCGGAAGTACAAGGTTTCTTATCGAGCAGTAGCAGCATTTGAAAATGTTGTAGCAGAAGTTTGAGGACGTCTGTGAAAGAAGAGTTGAATGCGTTCGGTGACTTTGTAGCCTGATTCCGCAAGCAGAACAATAGTCATACGGATAGCTCAGCAATTAGCCCAACCAAGACCGCCGAAAACCACTCAAAGTAGGATCACATATAAAAGCTTCAGCATCGGGATTTTGGGACGAAGAACAGGGGATCTGAGTGTGCTAGGATACTCCGAAGGTTTCGACGGACAGTTCTTGGAAGTGTGACTGTGACGTCTAGTGAAAGGAAAGTTCAGTCCCGGACCGTGGTCTGGACTGGACTTCCTTGGACTGAACCGAAAGTCCGACTCGAGGTTCAGAAATTCTGAGGACCGGACCACAGGTCCAGTTCACGGTCCAGAAAGTCATCGAAATTGGTGGACGCGTCCGAACGCGTCCGGACCGATTCGGACCAGGAGTTTGTCGGTCAGGTACAGCGCCTCTTACTCTTCAACCACGATGTGCCCCAACCCCTATATGTGTGTCTACTCATCTCGCACAAACTTTGGGTAGGTTAGTATTGTACAGCAACAGTACCGAGTCCCTGTACCTCAACTAGCCCAAATATATCTTCTTTGTGCCACTTATGTGTGAATTTCGTCGACATCTTTTCAATGTTACTGGAAATTTTCTGCTATTGGCTTTGTGCTTAGGTCCCCGCTCAAACACTTTTGGCCTGATTAGCTTGGCTTACTGAGTTCCGAGTAATGTTCCAGGTCAGGATTGCATTTAAATCTCTTTCATGATCCTACTCACCTGAACTGTTGCAGCAACATCAAGATACTTATCCAACACTTGCACGTATTGCACGAGACTATCTTGCGATACAGGGCTCTGGGACTCCATCAGAACGGACATTCTCAAGTGCCGGCCTCACAGATACAAAACGGTTGAAACCAGAAATGTTTGCTGCTTTGCAAATTCTCAAAGCTGCATACCGCAACGGGCACATTTCTGCTGATCAACAAGCTGCAGAACATATTACCGACCTTAGAAAAACTCTAGAGGACTATTATTTTGGAGATGATGAAGCAGCCGATGATAGCGAGACCGAGGACGAAGGTACTAGCCCCCAGATGATGGGATAATTACATTTTTCACTCTTTCACATATTTATAAGTACATCTGTATTTAACTTGAACCAAAAAGTCGTTTTTTGGGCATCTCAGGCAAGGCAGAAGTTCGGACGCGTCCGAACTTCTCTTGGACCTGGACCGGACCGAAGTTCAGAGGACGCGAAGTCCAGTCCGAAGTTCAGAGAATTTGTGAACCGGACCGAAGGTTCGGTCCTGCGTCCGGAAATTTTTGGCCTGAACCGGACTGAACCGGACTTTCCTTTCACTAGTGACGTCACAGTCGCAAAATTTCGACGAGGTTTGCCAGACGAGGTTAAGTATTGGTTAAGTATATTTTATTCTTCGACATAAGCTTCTAAGAATGTGCCGCCTGCCACACTATCAAGTGCAGCTGCAGCAGACGTCCGAATCCGTTTGCCAGTCCGACGTTCGGTGGGTGATAATCATAACCTTGGACAAACCAGCCGTTGGATGGAGCAGAAGCAGAGGCTGCAGAGCGCTGGAGCCCGTCTTATGCGAAGAGTCCAGGTTCCTTGCAAAGAGTTCCAGACAGAGAAGTCGAGTCAGAAGATGGCGCAAGAGATGGCTATATATCACACTGGTATGTAACTTGCTCAGCAAGTCGCAAAAGAAACAAGACAAAATCTACGCACAATCAAACTACCAATGTACCAAGGCCAGAAGATCAGGTATGGAGATAATAGCGCGCTTTAACGCTGTTTAGCAACTTGCCAAAAGAAACCGAAAAGATCTCGACTTACAGTTTTCTTTGGAACCTCGATTCTGATTCCTTTCCGCATCGACGCAGCACCATTTAGTACAAATGCGCCAATAAATCCATCTGTAGTAGCACCCGAAGCAGCTGAATGTACCGTACCGGAACATTGGGTGCGTTGAAACGTGTGCTTCCAGAAGTCCCCGAATGACAGACGGGGCTGGAAGTTCATGAAGTCCACGGACGACTCACGGGTGTCATGTAAAGCTGAAGTCTATGAGACGTGTTGGTGGTCGTGTAGGAAATAGGAACATAAAAATAGGAAGAAAAGAAGAAAACAAAGAAAACAAAGGGAACACATCATTAGCATAACTGGAAGACACGTCAATAAGAACACAACTCACCTCTCTCTTGTCCCATGCTTACAGTCACACTTGCATTAACACTAGGCACAGCAACTGCACTAGCATACTTTCCTGTAGATCACACTTCCCATTCTCCCATAACCCGACCTCGTGCAGAGCTCTGTGTCCTAAATTCCGAGTCGGGTCTGTGAGCGAGTCTGCTCAAGAGCGCTGGAGAAGAGGGAGGAGAGTGGACTGATCAACGCGCGGTCGGACCTAATAGTGACCCAGATGATGAAGGTGACGCGTACACAGGAAAGCGAGATGCATAGAGTGAAAGACGGACGTTGACAGAATCAGAGATCCTGTTATAGAGATTTCACTCCTTTGCTTATGGTGAGAATGGACAGAACAAGGCAAGTGGGGATGGTGTGGTATGGGAGGAAGCAAGGGAGCGATCGGGGAATTGGAAAAATTAGTGTTGGGGACGAGGCTAACGCATTGCGGTGGGGATGGACGCTTGAACGCCGGGTAATGCACAAGTAATGCAACACCGAGAAAGGCGATGAAAGGAGAGGGGGCTGAAGACACGAGGAGGTTTACAAGTGCGACTTGAGGCCCAGTGAAAATCAACTATGGTGAAATAGGACGAAATCTGCCCAAAAATCGGACCGAATCTTAACCCCGATGACTGGCAGCAGATTTCACCCTATTATTTTCTCTTTCTGTTGGAAAATCTGTTGAGGATCTGTTCATAGAAATTAGTCGTTCGTCAATTACAGCAAATTGCATATCGATAGACCAGTTTTGTCAGAAAACTCTTTACGATTTTTGTTTGTAGTGGCGCTTAGACCAAACAAACATTTTACGGCGAGACTTCGGCACCTGTGTAATCTATTTAACTGACGTCCTCCCCGCTGGTTCCGAATTACTGAACCGGTTACAAGTACAAGTTTCTTGACCCGATTCACGGTCCTATGACTGACATGAAATGATCGGGCTATCTCACTAGACTTCGAATACGGCGTTGCTGTATATATGCGCTCCTTAACGCTGGGGTGAATGAATCGTCGATTGCTGACCATGATGCGAGAAGGGAATGTAATGTTTGAGTATTTTTAGCTACAAACCCGCCTCATGTTGTTTGGTTCGAGCGCCACTACAAACAAAAATCGTAAAGAGTTTTCTGACAAAACTGGTCTATCGATATGCAATTTGCTGTAGCAATGTAGTACACCAGAATCCATCCAATTTGAACAGATTCTGGCCGAATCGGACACATACCAGACTGACGTCTGATAGGCAATTAATCAAAATGCTTAGCGTGTCATTCTGCCCAAATTTGCCCTAATTGGCATTGCTAATATGGTCAATTCTGCTGAAATCGGATTGTTTCAGGGCCCTACACTACTGTACAAATTTACAAAAAGCGTTGGCGCAAATCCGCCTCATTCTGCCCAAATCTACTCAAATCCCCTTTACCGGATTGCATCCCACTGCCAGTTAGCCAAGAAAAAACACGAAGTCCCCCGGGCTGACACATCGAGAATGAGAATCACGGAAGTGACGCGTCGTAGGCGGGTGAGGTGGGAAGCGAGAAGGTAGATACTGCGTAAAGAAAGGTATCAGATGGAAAAAAATGGAAAAATGGGCCAAGACGCGTACCTGACGTACCTCACTGACTACAACGCTATTATGTACGAGTCTGTTTGATGAAATAGAAGCATTAGGATGACCGTGGTCATGACGAAGACCAATTGTTACTCACCTGTACCCGAATATATCTTTTCAAACGCGTAGACCCACCGTATCCATCGGAAACGCGTGCCTATAATGCTAGCAATTGTCAGACTCAGACACATGCAGACGCATAGCACATACCGCTGATTGTCCTCATGAGGGCTGTGAGCATTGGCGAGTGGGCGAGTGGGCGGACGAGTGAACGGTGCATGGAGAGATAGGGCAGAGGGGATGGTGGTGGTACGCGTCAGAGGAGTGAAGCGTGTGACGTTTGTCAAAGTTTCATTTGGCGAGAAGCTGAGAAGACGATAATTGCAGCTAATTGACAAAGTAATCAAACTCAGAAATTTTCTAAGGGAGGAAAAAATCTCGATGTGGCAATTGTGCAAAGCGCTAGCTCAATTGTAGCTCAAGCTAGCAAGCAGAACAATGGCAGTGATCGACACAGTGAAAAATGTCAGCCGTCAAAATTAGCTGCAGCAGATTTTTCGCTTCTTGTCCCAATTCGGGCAGATTTCCATCAATTCTCAGCACATTTCATCCTATTTCATCCTATTTCACCACAGTCCGTTTTCACTGGGCTTGAGGCTTCAAACGATCACTTCGAAGGCAGACAGTATCGACGTTCTATGATGTAATCATGGAAAGCTCATTTCACGCTGGTACTATACGCGTCCTGTCAATACATATTACAACGCTGACTCTTTCCGTCACCACCACGACCCTTTCCACCACCGCCGCCACCACACCTTGCAAACCACCCAGAATCGCAGCGCGAAATGTTCCCCTCCTTTCCAAACATCCCGCTACTACCGGAAGAAGCCTCAGTGACGCAGAGAAGGAACAGGCAGGCAGGCATCAGGAGGCGCCGGTCTTCTGGGAAATCCTCTGGGCTGGCAGCAGATAAAATTGGAAACAAGGAAGGAACGGAAAAGGGTATGTCTGTCTTTTGAATAGATTTGCCAACAACGCTGACTCGGGTTGCCGCTGCAGAGTCAGAGCTCGACTTGTCTGGATCTGTCCCCACCGGCGCTGTGAATGTCCTCATGAAGTCAGGATCTGTCACTCGGGATGAACGCGGAAACGAAAATACTATTGCCTCTACGGTTGATTCAGAGTCTATACTAGTATAGTGGTAGTGTAAGTAGTACTAGTACGTACCTGATTACGAAAATAGTGCAAGTGTTCATCCAAAAGAGTGTAAGCTGTGTTGCATAGCCCAATTCGGGCCATGACCCCGATTAGGCTTCGGCTCCCGCCCCCCGCCGCTTACACAGTATACCCCCGTTCCCTCAGCGCCATCCCGCCGTTTGCCCGCTCCCTCCGTACATCAGCAAGATTATCCGCAGCACAGGTTAGTCCATTCCGCTGGACATGAGGCTCCTTCCGTAATATCTTCCATACTTGTTTCTGCGGAAAAATCAAATTCTCACTGAGTACTCGCCAAGTATTATCTACGCAGCTGCCAGTCTAAACCTACCAGCTACCCTTTGAGACAACGCGGCCGTCATTATCTTCACCATGCACACACTGAGCATAGCTCACCTCTGAGTTACTTAAATCGAAGATGCGAAGAAATGTCAGTTAAGCTTTCAATGGATATTTCAGAGCTTCCTCTTTCATTTGTCAAACGTTACCGAGCAACGGTCAGTACCTCCTCTCAACAAGATATATTGCTGACCATAGTAACTAGGTCTTTCATTCAAGCTTGCGTACCGATGGTCATCCTCACTACCTTGACATTGGCCGTTATTCTGACTGGATTTCCACGGAGGGCGCTATCTTTATTCAGGAATGTGAAGCTCGCAGCGGCTCTTTGGACACCCCAGGACACCAAGATATCAATGAAGCCTCAATGCGAGATCTACGAGCATGTCAGGAGTTAGTAAGTACATACAAAAGCTTGTGTTTTTGTATTAATGGCATTTTTAATTCAATCACCCGCTCAGTTTCTTACAGACAGCCTCGTGTCAGAGAGCTTCTTCTCCGTTGAAAATATGGAGTCCTGGCTGGATCCGGCAGTGTTCGATCAGTGGTTTGCCTGGAGACGTTTACCTTCTCGTCCTGTTTCTGCCATGTCCATGAATTCGGCTTCGAGCGGTGATCTTAGTTATGCGATCCCATCAATTCCATCGTCACCATCTCTTCGTGCATCAATCAGCGGCCTCGAGGATCATGAACATAACTTCTTACCTCCATCTTCTGCTGAAGGAGAGGCCATTGCCTCCGAATTAGAGGCTTTATTCACTGATTCTCCTCATCTCGACTCTGCTCCACCAGAGGTTATCGACGTCGACGCTTGCCAGGCACAAATTCCGTCGCATACTGCTAGAAATAAACGTCCTCCTTCTCCCGATATCGAAATCTCCGATCCTATTCCCCTCGTTCCATCCAAAAAGTCAAAGAAACAACGTACAGACATCAAAATCACGAAACAAGAAAGTGTCGACGAGATCATTGATTTGGATGAGGTCCCGACAACCTGGACTGTGCCCCATAATCGCGCTATCTACCGCATCAACCTTTGTGACGACAATGTTTCCAACAAAATGTCTTTGGATGCGTACATCCGGAAACAGGCATGGAGTTGTAGCTTTTTTCCGATCCATTCATTTACTGACTTCCCACTTTGAATACCAGGATCAGGATTCGTGGGGCGGATCTACAGGCCATAAAACTCGTCCTGATAGCCATGTCTTTGGACTGGTTCCTTCAGAAGTTGAGCCTAAGGATGGAGTGGCATGTCGTAGAGCAAACCTGACTTGTAATGGTATCCGCCATTGCGAGTTTTTTGATACCAAGTCATTAGATGATGTTCAGCGATATGAACCGGATCCAACTCAAGCTCAGCAGATCTGGAGCAAGGAACTGGATGCGAGAGAGATCGAGGCGAACTCTGTTGCGGCTACATATGTTCGGTGGGTCTAACTCAATGATTATTATATATTAGTCAATTAAATGTGTACCAGGTTCTACAACCGCATTCAAAGCCTTGAATGCAAGCTCAAAACTTGCGATGGAAAAGCTGAGGTCAGGCTGGCACGATCCGTGAGTGAATTTACTGTCAAAGATGTCAAATTCAACTTAGATCTTCTGCTTTTACACAAGGTTGACAATAGTGGCAAGGGTAAGGCTCGTGAAGAGGCAAATGAATACTTTATTGGGTGTAGTAAATGGTCGAAGAAAGAGTACTACCAACACCTGTGGCTGCCCATTCCCCCAGGAATCGATCCACATATCTTTATGGCAATGATGCAGAATGGAGGGAAGCTGACGGGTTCTGATATGGAGGCATTGAACGGCAGCTGCAGCTTTGTCAATCATCCTCGCCAGCGTGTAAACAATTGTCGTAAGTAGTACTGTGTACACAGATCCTATCTGAATGCGAGTTATTTATTGAAATGTCTTAGCTTTTTCTCACGTCCGTGATGGTGTTGCTCGCAAAGGAGAAATGATAGAAAGACCATGCCCTGCCAAATTGATCATCTTTATTCCTCTCGATGAAACTATTCATTCAGCTTTTGTCCGGCCTCGATCTCCCCATAATCATCCCATATATCTCAATGTCAAACCAGTGCAAGGAGACAGAAAGAGGATCCGTAATTTGATTGATTCTGCTGGGGTAGTAGGATTGACACCAAAGGGTCTATTGAATGGTAAGCATTTCTGAACTGATTTATGTTGTTTTTACGATGAACAGTCTCATTTTACCTAGCCAAAACTACTGCAAGGATTGCCGAGGAGGAGGGGGCTTCCCTCACACAGTCAAGTCCCATCTATCTCAACAAACGGCAGATCCGTCGAGAAATCACAAGTATCAAGACTGATAGATTTCCCAAAGGACTCCATTGGGATGGTAAGCCCTTTGTGCTTTTATAATGGGTCAGCTTTCTAATGATACAAATTTAACAGGTCTTATCTATGAGTTTGAGCAGCATGACTCGAAGCTTCCCCTGACTAAACACTATATTCATTCAGTCATCAGCCGTGGGCATATCAAGATTGCCGTTACTATGCATCCCGGACTGGCACCTTTTGCTCACAAGGTTCGAGAACTCCAGGCGGATTTCACTTTCAAGCGAGTCGCGAGTGAAGATTTCAACAAGTGGGAGGTGGTGGCCTTTTCCGACCGCTACAGTCGACGTAAGTGTTTATAGCATTTGGTTCAATGCACAAGGCTAATTAACAATCTACAAGGATTCACGCTTGCAAGCCTGTACTGCAACTCATTTGAACGAGCTGCATTTTATTATCTTTTCTGCGAGTTAGATGAGGCTGTCAGATCAGTTACCGGATCGTCTCTCAAGTTCAGGGCTCTGAGCCCTTCAGACGGCAACTTACTCGCTATTATCCTTGATAGTGAAGCTGCACAAGCTCTAGGACTTGGGGATTTCTTGTTGAAACTCAATAACTCATCTCAGAGTGGTATTCACACTGATGATCCCTCAATAATTGTCCTACATGTACTCAAACTTTGTGGGGTCCATTATGAGTGGTGAGTACTTCTCTCTTTGTGTTTGGCTAACATGTACTGATACATGCATTTCTATACACAACACTAGGAATATCGATAAACTTCCCTCTGCTACAGTTACTACCGAGGATATCAAGCGCTTAAAGTCATTCCGTTCTCTTAAATCTGATGAGGAAATTCAGCAGTGGCATGAATTTTGTGCAAATCATCCCGACATCTCCCTCCGCAGTGAGCATTCTTTTCTGATTGCTAATTCTGAAAGGTCATTCAACTACGTGTTTCCTAGATTGGTATACTCAAAAGAAGCTTCATTCGTGGCTACTTCCTTCCCTGAATCGACACCTGTCATGAATGACTAACGAGGCATGGGATTTGACATCGGACAACACAAATCTCACTGAGGGTGGGCATGCAGGATGTAATGCGGATACTGGAACTCAAAAAACTCTCGTGGAAGCTATCTTGCAGTAAGTACATTTCAACTAAGAGTCTGAATACATCATGTTCACAGTGTGCATCCAGAGCAAAGCAGAGAGATGACGAGAAGATTGAGGAGCTTGCTCTAATGGAAGCTTCCGGCCTTCTTGCCTCAAGACAAAGCACAGCATCTCATCGCGAGAAGCTTTCTGGTCAACGAAAAGTTTGGGCTTCCTATAAATGTCATACCCGTGACTCAAACATCGAAACTGTGCAAGAGCTTCAAGCGAAGTATGACACACTGGGGAAGGGGAGGCGGGATTCAATCGAGAGGCAGAAAGAATATGATGCTATTCTGACTTCTTATCATAATATTTCTGAGGCTGAACGTACTACTGATCAGCAGGATCAATTTTCGCAGAAGTCCAAGGCCATCAAATGCGAAATTGCACTCAGGAGCAAACTCTTCAAGGAGCAAAAGGAACTGAAGGCCGAGATAGAGAGATTCAAAGAGTCAGTCAACTTAAAAGGGGTTAGAATTCATGGACGATGACAATCACAAAGATCTAAGTCTCCTGTTGAGGCGAATGATCCAAAAGGTATGAAACAGTTTTCGTGTCCATTTACACTACCCAACATCACTGCTTTGCAGAATTAGATCCATCATCGAGTGTGGCTTCTCTGATGGCAGAGTCAGGTTTGTCTTATCCAAATTTATTTAGCTTCCTTCGATTATCATTCACCCGATCATTTGACAGAGCCTCTATCGGATACGGACACAGATTCTGGAGTCAGATATACTGACATGTCTGGCGTGTATATAGACCGTCGTGCAGAATTAGATCCATCTTCGAGTGTGGCTTCTCTGATGGCGGAGTCAGGTTTGTCGTATCCAAATTTCTTTCGCTTCTTTCGATCATTCACGCGGTTATTCGACAGAGCCTCTATCAGATACAGACACAGATTTTGGAGTCAGATATACTGACATGTCTGGTGTGGAGATAGACAGTAGTAGTGATTTTGACGATCCAGGGATCATAGCTGCAAACACGTTCAGTCATGCGTACATCCCACTGTCAGGTGCGTGTTGCACCATTCCTTCATACTCAGCCTAGCTGAAAATTCTGATGTAGAACCAATGCTATCCAGCTCGGAGTTACAAGAGATTGACCCACTCAATGATACTTATATATCTGTACCTGGTGTGTTCATTAAACATTTCAGTTCTTCTTTCAGTTTAACATTGACAATATGATTCTGCAGAACCAGCAATCTCAGAATTCGATCCATATTACATTTCTGAAGCCACTATACAGAATGTTCAAGGTACGGAACTTGTCAAATGGCTGATTAACATACATACGACTCATTTTTCTATGTAGATCTGCCTTTCACTAATTCGTTCGCAAGTGGACTATATCAAGATCTACCTCAAGCATTCAATGATTCATGGTACGATACACTGATATATATACATGGATTGAACCGTATTGAACTGAATTTGATAGGTTTTACGACGATCAGCTTGGACTTGGTGATTGCCCAAGCGGTACTGATGTCTCGTATGTCGACAATGAGCAGGATAACTCTCCTCTTTGGGGTGACTGGAGAGACTATACTCTCTTACCTGCACCACCCCAGAGTCAGGAAAATGGTGAAGATTTGTCGACACTTAATGATCATGACACTGACTCTTCTCTTGATGCTGCTGGTGCCTTCGAGAGTCAGTCAGAACACAGAGAAGTTGGGGTGAAATTTGACGAGAATAACATTCTCGAGGACGGAGTACGTCGGATACATAAGAAAACAGAGAGAGCTTTATGGAAGGAACGATGATCTAGGGGGATTTGAATATTTATTTTAAGAAATAATAATTATATTATATATATTTTGCATAAAGGCTTGTATCCGAGCAATATTCAAGAGCTTGTCTCAAGTGCTGCGTTGAATATGTGAATCAGAATAAGTCGAGAATAGCTGAGTCTGTAGATCTTAATACTTATGCCCAATAGTACGACGACGCCCCCATTTTTTTTGGGCCGCTCACGATTTTTTGGAACAGCCACTCAGAGCCTTTATTGGCTCTGAGAGGACTTTTATAGGGCTTAGTGGTAGACCCCCGTCGTTAAAAGAGCTGGCAAATGCAAGGGCGGACGTGCGAAATACGCATTTCTACATTTGGAAACAAATTACCGCCGTTCCGATCACCCGGAGATAAGATTGATGGCGGGTTTGATATATCTCGACTTACACTATTCTCAGACTCGGGAAGACAGACTTGCACTCTTTTGTCCAACTTACACTATTTACACTCGGTATAAGCGAGATATATAGCTTACACTAACACTCTTCTGGTCATTCCTCAGTCGCGACAATCCAAGCTCGTGGCGAGTTCCAAATTTGGCGATGACATGCTTGGCATGCGGCGTCGTGCGGCACTCGTGCCATGTTTCAAGCATGCATCCTGCCAGGGAGCGGAACGGTATCATATATAGAACTGCTGTTGCATTGCTGTTGTGGAATCATACTTCCTGTCAGTACACACGTTGACTCTTTCTACCACCACCACTATCACACGCACCATGAACGACCCACAATCCCAGCGCAAAATCCCCCCCTCCGTTCCAAACATCCCACAACCACCGGAAGAAGCTCGAAATAGCCTAAGTGACGCAGAGAAGGGCCAGGCGGGCATGAAACGGCGTGGATCCTCTGGAAAGTCCTCTGCGCTGAAAGCTGATAAAGTCAGAAACGATCAAGGAACTAGGAAGGGTGAGTCTGTTAGATTTTACAATGACGCCACTGACTCGAATTGTAGCTGCAGAGCCGAGATCTGACCCGTCCCAGTCTGTTCCCGCTAGCACTGCGAATGTTCCGGTGAAGCCGGGATCTGCCGCTCAGCATACTGGCGGAGATGTCGGAACGAATGCAGCCTTGCCTCAGTCTACTGGACACTCCGTTCGTTCAAACAGTACGGCTTCCCGGCGTTCCTCAAATGCTCAGGATGCTCGGACAGATTCCGAAGGTGAACCTGCTGTTGTTTCTTCGTCTGACTTGGATACTGACTGTTCCGTTACTCCGTAATGTTATGGAAGAAAATTCCAAGTCTGAACCTATGGTGAACAATAGTAAGTAATTACCTACTTTTGAAAGAAATGACCTCTCATATGTACGCAGACACCAAGGATGAGGCTGCTCCCAGTGTACCAGGTAAACCAATTTCTCAAGATACTGACAGGGGTAGGTAACACACTGTCTTGTCCTGTTGGTCCCATACTGAATATTCCAAATTAGAAGGTGGCAACTTGTCAGATAATACCATTGTACAAATCTTGGAGGGTATAGCAGCACTTCTTTCCTCCCTTCCTGAAATCAGTGAGTAATCATAGTATATTGTATAGAATGCCTGTTTTCATTGACTACGTGGTGACTGTACTGTAGACACAGGCTCTGAAAATGCAAAGCCAAGTAACCCAACTCGTCAGCATGATGCTGAGAAGAAGCAGGGGAATCTTCGCCAGCTGCTGGGTATCCCAGAATACCAGAGCTCATACACTGGTGAGTCTTTATGATAATCCTATGATTCTCCAATTAATCAACTGTTCTCTTAGGAACCCGAGACTATGACTATACTCGGAAATACCCAGCAGACAAGTTTGGCAAAGAGGCAAGAGAGAATGCCCGAGTGTGGAAAGTTTACCTCGATGAGGCAGAAACCTTTGATGATGAGATGTTGAGTGGTTTCAGGGACACTCTTGATGCCCTTCTTGTCTTTGTAAGTGCAAAAAATGGTTCATATTGAATACTTTGTTCACCTAAGTAATAGGCAGCACTCTTTTCTGCTGTAGTGACATCTTTTGTCATTTCCACAGTTGTAAATCTTCAACCAGATTACACCAAGATCACAGCAAGTCTTATGCTTGAACAGAACCTGCTACTTCGTGCCACTGGCAACACAACTGCTCAGCAATCTGTTCCACAGGCATCAGTTGATTTGGATAATGCTGATGTCAGTACCAAGGATCTTTGGATCAATGGCCTGTTCTTTGCCTCCCTGTCCCTCTCACTGGCTACAGCTCTTCTCTCTGTGCTTGTTAAGCAATGGCTTCAAGCATATAGTTCTTCCCTTCCCACTGGTAATGCTCAGGAGCGTGCCAAAATTCGTCAATTCCGCTACCTTGGATTCAAAGAGTGGAAAATTCCTGAGATCATTGGAATTCTACCCATTATACTCCATGCATCCCTTGGCCTCTTCATGGTTGGCCTTTCAGTCTATGTTTCAGAGCTTCACCAATCCCTTTGCTGGATTGTGGTCTCTGTCACCTTCATCTCCTTCCTGGGGTATTTTGGGAGCATCATCATCCCTGTCATTCACATCCAATGCCCATATAGAGTCCCAATACTTTTTGCCCTTCTCCAGCTCCTTCTGTTCCCTCTCAGTATTTTTTACTATTTTTTGAAACTAGTCACCTATCATGGGCAAAAAAAATATTATCACCACTTTCGGAGCAGCCACCTTTCAAATCTTGCCCCACCTGAATGGCCCTCTGCTCCAAACACATCTCTCAGGCATGCAGAGACCATGTTTCTTCAGTTTATCCCTCCCAGCTACATACTTGAACCACTATCACCCTCATCTACTCAACATCACACTATGTTGGCTTATTGTCTTAAATGGCTACAATCTCTGCAATCAAATGATTCCATCCAGGAGGTGGTTCATCAGGCTGTGCATGGTATTTTCGATGATACTGCTATTGTATATGGAAGGGGGGGAATCAAAAACTTTCAACCAGATTTGAAATGCTATGTGGATCTTGACTGGAATTCCATTTGGGCCTTCATATGGGATACACTGAGTAGGAGGGATGAAAGAGATAATCACAAAGTCTGTTTATCACTCTACAGCCTCTGGAGAAGGGCTAAAGAGGTTTCTCACTTTCCTCCTCAAGAACCACAATATGCACTTCATGATGCAGCTAGATATGGATACTTCCATATAGTCAAGGTCTTGGTTGAAAATGGGGCTGATGTTAATGCAAAGGGAGGGGTTTTTGGGTTTGCACTGCAAGCAGCAGTACAACAGGGAGATTTGGGAGATTTGGGTATTGTCAAGTACCTTGTGGAGAAGGGGGCAGATGTTAATGCAGAGGGAGGGTATTTTGGGTTTGCATTGCAAGCAGCAGCATGTCGGGGGTATTTGGATATTGTCAAGTATCTTGTGGAGAAGGGGGCAGATGTTAATGCAAAGGGAGGGAAATGTGGGTCTGCACTCAAAGCAGCACGGGAAGGAGTTGAACCAGAGGTAGTAAAATATCTGCAAGAACATGGAGCCACTGAGTAGGATTAATTCAAAAGTTCTGCTACTTACATAGGTATCTATCTTGTTAGTATTTTATAAAAAGTTTATTCCCTGTTCAGTATACCAAAAAATTAAGATATATTACTTTGTCCTAATAATTTTGCCCCACACCTCACTTGTCCTTATATCTTCACCATTTGCCTCCTACCCCCTCCCCCTTGAGTCCCATTCATCCTGCGAAGACCTCTTAACCCACCTCCATGTGACAGAACCAGATATGGTGTAAAGGGTGAAGAGGGGGGGAGGGGGGTTGTGTGCCAGGCATCAATTTGCGTAGATGAAGCTGTCTTTACTTTTGATTTATAATTTATAAGTTGTTGAGGGGAAAGGAGAAATGGTGAGGAGGTGTGGAGGTTTGGGAGGTTGGGAGGAACAAGACGGGTGGGGCAGAAAGAGTGGACGTGGTCAGTGAACGTGCATGTGTAGTACCAATATGACAAAGAAAACAAACCAGAAAAACTCAAATATCAGAGAAAAAATACGCGAGATAGGTGACATCAGTTTTGCATCAGTTCATTGAGAATGTTGGTGAAAACAATTGAAAATCCTTGATATATTGCCAGAATACAGACAAAACTCTAACAAAAAACATATGCAACAGAATATTTAAAAAACAAGGTCAACACCATCTTCATCACCACCAAAGCCATCCTTCTTTAGCCCCACTGCCATTCTCTATGCTAGGAATATAGCATCAAAGCTGAGATTGAGCCCATGTGGGGGATTGAGTGAGATGCACGCTGTGCCAAAATACCAAAGACGACGAAGACGAATAGGTCAAGCATATATTTTCAATCACTGGCAGTCCGGGCTTTCTCTCCCAAAAGCCATTGTATTGATCCTGATCTTCATTGTGATCAACACCACACCCAACAAGACTGGCCCCTTTCTCTGCCTCTCAAGTTGCAATAGCCAAAGTAGACGTTCAACGCATAGAAAAGGGCATGCTCCCCTTCCTCCCACTAACCCCACCAGCATCATAATCAAATCTGAAGACATCTGTTTCCGATGAAATTCCATTTTGAGACAAGGGAGAAGGCTAGGTTGCTGAAATGGATAATACAGGAACGAGGTGAATGCATCCAGCGATGTGTGTGCCAGTGCATTGCCAGGTGGGGATGTAGGGAGTGTACATTTATAGTGATGCATAATGCATTTTGATGAAAGAAGAGAGAAAAGGGGGAAAGAGGTGAGGAGGGAAGAAGAGAGTGTTTGATTAGCGTAAGTTCTTATCAATACAAATAGATTGGGGGGAAAAAGATTGAGAACAATACGAAGGAAAAAGAAAGGAAAAGAATGAGAAAAAAACACATGACAATGCAACGAAGAATTGAAAGAAAGCAAACAAAAAGAATATACCTAATCATACCTGGCTCCGAGCCACATTTATATCCACTACCACCACTTCCATCCCCACCACCATCTCTTTCTTTCATTACCATCTTCCCAGTGTTCCCACTCCCAAACCCATCTCTTCCCCTCATCCAAGGTGTTCGTTCCATTGGTTTGAAGAGGGTTTTGAAGAAGTCTTTCTTGATGGCTGATTTCTTTTGTGAGGGTGTGGGAGAGGGTTTATTTGTGTGTTCGTATTCGCTGTGATTTCATGTATCAGCAGGAAAGGGAAAAAGGATGGTCAGCTGCGTTTTGGAGTCATGGGTGGCTGTTTCTGCCAAGGGGGTCTGGGACAGAGAATTACGAGGCCTCTTAAAGGCCAAGTTAACTTATGTCGACCTCGAAAAATTTACCACGACCTCAAACTCTCACCCCTTTTCATTGCCACAGCTGGTCTCTGCCCTTCCCAACAACCGGAATGTTCAGACTCAGTCTGGACCAGATCCAAGGACCATTGACATCAATAACCATGACATCATGCTAGTGTGCCAAATCGGTCTGCCCTTCTTCCCTCTCGCTTTCCACCGATTCTCCCTCCCTTCTGCATAACCTGAGTTGGACTATGTGAAAGGGCCTCGTAATTTGCCACATGAAGCGATGGCCCTTTGCCCCAGTCCCATACTGGGGCTAGGTAAGTAGGTTCCCTGGCGAAGCCCTTAAAATTTTTTTTTTACCAACTAATTTGGAGCTGGCAAGCATGCTGGCGGGTGAAGTTAAACACATAAATATATGCTCACCAGATTTTTAATGACAATTATGCAGTATCTCTGAGTGTGAGCCAGGTAAGGTTCCGACTGTCTGGCAAAGCATGAGACTTGAGGTCATGTACACATACTATATTTGGCAGGTAAACTCATGTGAACTTACCTTATATAGAAGTTAAGGTAGGTAGGCTCCTTGACTGAGGCACTAAATTTTTCTCTGACCCCCAGTTGTTAATTTTTTTTCTGGACCCACTTGGTTTCTGCATGTTCTGTTTCTCCTGTTCATCCTGCTCTTGTTCTCATTCTTCCCCTTCCAGATTCCATGACGACAACACTTCCTCAATCAATTCTGGCATCCCATGAGAAGGGCATAGTATGCAACAGAATATTTAAAAATAGCCAGTGCAAGGCCAGCCCCTGCCCCTGTGGGGCGGCAAAGCCCGCTACCATCAGCACTGGTGAATCCTCATTAGCCACAGTGTAAGGAAATTTAATCAGAGAATGAATAATGTAGGTAATTAAATCTGTAAGGAATGACCAACAAGGCATAACTAAAAACAAGTTCATCAAATCACCAATGTAGCCTTCCCACTCCCCACAAAAAGCGATCTGGACTTCAACAGGTCCCATTGCACCAGTAAGGTGCGAGTTATCATTGTTTCCTGTTCCCCCAAGTGTTTTGGAAATTACGAGGTCGAATGAAATGAGGATGAGTTGTTTACACTCCCTTTCTGCTTGTGGCTATGTTCTTACATTCCTGACTTCTTCCCTCCAATTTTTCCTGAGGTCAATCATCTGTTCACCCCTTGGGTTGGTAATCCCAGGCCAATCTGTGTTTCTGAGTGATAAAGCTGGGTTCAATGTGTCCTCCTGGACATTTCTTCCTTGTTCCACTCATGATGTTGACTGGAACTTCTCTGCTTCATTGCTCTGGTGCAATTATTCTCACCTATCAACTCTGGATATTGATTACAGGTCAATTCTGCCTATTGACTACAGCTCAACGTTGTTTATCTATTGGGGCTTCTCGTCTCTCCACTATAGCCCAACATCATTTATTTTTTGCTGCCCAACATCTCATAACTACACTGTCTCAACGTTGTCTACATTATGGACTTGAGGTCTTGTACTCACCACGCGTTAGCATTGGCCCACAACCACTTCACATCAGCAATTTAGCAGGTTTATAGAGGCATATAGGATGGTATAGGATGCATAGTTTTATACACCCTATACAAACCAAATTTGTATAGAAAAAGGGGCATGTATAGAAGATTTCTTTGGATAGTGGATTCAGTATGCACTGATTCTATACGTGCTATACCACTACAAATCTTCTTTGCTCTATGCCTCCAATCGCCTCGAGAGACACCCTATGTAATTGTTTAATAAATAAAAAAGGTATATTTCAGTTCAGTTATATCGAAAGAGGACTCGTACTACTCTCTAAATTGTATGCAGTCAATAAATAGAAGCATAAGAGAAACTGAAATGAATTGAGTGAGCTATGTGTACAACTTGTTCCTGAGGCACTGAGGAGCTCACCTAGTCAGATATATTGAGCTCGTTGTCTGGATCACATTCTTGAGACTTCACCTGAATGAGTTTCCTAGCATTCTTGGGCATGTACTCCTCGGCATATGTAACAATCTCCTCAAACTTAGCTTCTGTCAACTTGCTCATGAGTTTGTCGAAATAGGTGTGAATGCTGTTGTTCCATTGGCCATGCAAGAAGCTTACAGCAGTGTTACGAGGGGCTTGCTTGGACTTGTTGCTTTTCTCTGGCTCATGCTTGATACTGTTGTTCCAGACAACAAGAGCACATTTGAGCTGAATAAGAGATAGTAATTAGAACATGGATCATCACATAATAATCTGTTACGCACTGCCACCTGATGCTGCAATACTTTTTAAAAAGTTCCCCTTTTCTTAATGTCTTGGCAATTGCAAAAGTCGACGTTAACTTTTGGCAGGGTCTGGAGGGTGGCCAAGAGCTTTCCTAAATGGGACAAAGGCTCCAGAAATCTGTAACATATGTCACAAAAGTGTGACAAATACTCGAAAATGTGTAACAGGCTGTCACTACTCCTTTTTAGAACAGTGTGGCAGGTTGGGCCAGTTTTTTTCCCACACCCCTTTGTCTTATAATGGTTTTAGTGGCCATTATGTGGCAAAAAATCTCAAAAAATCGAAACAAATACTGAAAATATTCATACCTTTATTGTGATGATGTAATAGGGGTATGACTAATGGAGGTCACTTTTACAAAAGTATAGCATATCTTTTTTACACAACCACTTTTACAAAAGTTATGAGGCCAAAGAATGAGGACAACTTCTTTACACTGCATTTCTGCATGTGGCTATGTTGAGTTTGTCCTGGTTTCCTCTGTCTGCCTCAATCAAATTTCTTTCTGATTTTCTCCAGTAATAGAGAATATGCACCCCTATTCTTGTAAGTATTCCCTTTTCTGGTACCTGGTATGTTGTGCTTGAGAATAGATTTGGTCTTCAAGCGACTTGGTTGGACAGGTTTCAGACGATTGACTAGCCCCAAAGTCAACAATAGTCCATATGCAGAACTGGTGTTTATGTGGGTGAGAGGCATCAGGAGTGATGGACAGCCTTGGGGAAAATGAGGGAGACTGTTGCTCGGTATGAGCTGAGGAAGGAAGGAATGGTAGCACAGGTTTTAGAAGAAACACCGAGGGAACTGACAGGATGGAGTGGGTGACCGGGCAAGCGAACAGCCAAAGTGACTCGGCATTAAAGTGAAGATAGTACACAGATGTGTAAGGATAGGTAGAGAAAGGAAGAGAATGAGTAGAAGGTGGAGATGTACAAGCTGATCAAATTTTGAGTGATGAGTGGGTTGTCTCAATGGAAGATGACGTCGAGAAAGTCAGGCAATGGAGGGACACATCCCTGGCATGCACATTCAAGCTGTTAATGTCAGTGTCCAGACAGTCGCGACAAACGATCAATCCAAGCTCATGGCGAGTTCCAAATTTGGTGATCACATGCTTGGCATGCGGCGTCGTGTGGCACTCCTGCCATGTTTCAAGCATGCATCCTGCCAGTACACACGTTGACTCTTTCTACCACCACCACCACCATCACATGCACCATGAACGACCCACAATCCCAGTGCAAAATCCCCCCCTCCGTTCCAAACATCCCACAACCCTCGGAAGAAGCTCAAAATAGCCTGAGTGACGCAGAGAAGGGACAGGCAGGCATCGGATGGTGTCAATCCTCCGAGAAATCCTCTGCGCTGGCAGGAGATAGGGTTGGAAATGAGAAGGAAAGGGGAAGGGTGAGTCTGTCTTTTGGCTAGATTTGCCAACAACACCGCTGACTCGAATGCAACTGCAGAGCCGAAATCTGGTCTGTCCCAATCTGATCCCGCCAGCACTGCGAGTGTTCCAGTGAAGCCAGGATCTGTCGCTCAGCATACTGGCGGAGATGTTGGAACTACAGCCTTGCCTCAGTCTGTTGGGCACTCCATTCGTTCAAACAGTATGGCTTCCCGGTGTTCCTCAAATGCTCAGGATGCTCAGACAGATTCCGAAGGTGAGTCTGCTGTTGTTTCTTTGTCTGACTTGCATACTGACTGTTCCGTTAGTCCGTAACATTATGGAAGAAAAGTCCAAGTCTGAACCTATGGCAAACAATAGTAAGTAATTACCTACTTTTGAAATAAATGACCTCTCACATGTACACAGACACCAAGAATGAGGCTGCTCCTGGTGTACTGGGTAAACCAAATTCTCAAGAGACCAAGAACTGTAAGTAGCACACTGTCTTCACCTGATGGTCCTGTCATGAATATTAGTTTTTTTTCTAGCATTGGAGGGTGGCACAGTGCCAGATAAGCTGTCTGATTCCATTGTGCGGATTGCAAAGGGCCTAGATGTACTTCTTTCTTTGATTACTGGAAGCAGTGAGTAACACTAGTATATCAGATGAAGTGTCTTCATTGACTACGCTTATAGCTGAGGACTCAGAAAATGCTCAGCAGCATGTCAATGAGACCAAGAAGAAGAAGGGAAACCTTCACTGGCTATTGGGCATCACAGAATATCAGAGTCCCTACACTGGTGAGTCTTTACAGCATTGTTATAACTCTCTGACCAATCAACTGTCTTTTTAGGAACCCGAGACTATGACTATACTCATAAATACCCTAAGGATGAGTTAGGCAAAGAGGCAAGTGAGAATGCCCGAGTGTGGAAGGTTTACCTTGATGAGGCAGAAACTTTTGATGACGAGATGTTGAAGGGTTTTAGGGACACTCTCGATGCTCTACTTGTCTTTGTGAGTGTGAAATATGGTTCATATATAATACTTTATTGACCTGATTACGAGGCAGCACTCTTTTCTGCTGTAGTGACATCCTTTGTCATTTCCACTGTTGTCAATCTTCAACCAGATTACACTGAGATCACAGCCAGGCTTATGTTCGAACAAAACAATCTACTGCGTGCAGCTATGAATACTACTGCTCCGCAATCTGTTCCACATGCATCAGTTGATTTGGATAACGCTGATGTCAGTACCAAGGATCTCTGGATCAATGGCCTGTTCTTTGCCAGCCTGTCCCTCTCCCTGGCTACAGCTCTTCTCTCTGTGCTTGTTAAGCAATGGCTTCAAGCATATACTCTCTCCCTTCCCACTGGTAATGCTCAGGAGTGTGCCAAAATTCATCAATTCCACTACCTTGGATTTGAAAAGTGGAAAGTTCCTGAGATCATTGGGCTCTTACCTATTATACTCCATGCATCCCTTGGCCTCTTCATGGTTGGCCTTTCAGTCTACATTTCAGAGCTTCACCAATCCCTTTGTTGGATTGTGGTCTCTGTCACTGGCATATCCTTTTTGATGTATTTTGGGAGCATCATCATCCCTGTCATTCACATCCAATGCCCATATCGAGTCCCAATACTATTTTCCCTTCTCCAACTCCTTCTGTTCCCTCTCAGCATTTTTCAATATCTTTGGGAACTAGTCACCTATCATGGGCAAAGATATTATTACCATTTTCAGAACAGGCATCCTTCAAATCTTGAGCCTACATGGCCCTCTGCTCCAAACACATCTCTCAGGCATGCAGAGACCATGTTTCTTCACCTTATCCCTCCTGCACAGGGTTACAATCACAAACTATCATCCTCATCTACTCAACATCATACTATGTTAGCTTATTGTCTTAAATGGCTACAATCTCTGCAATCAAATGACTCCATCCAGGAAGTGGTTCATCAGGCTGTGCACGGTGTTTTCCAAGATACTGCTCTTAAACTTTTAGCTGGGAAAATCTATGACTTTCAACCAGCTTTGAAATGCTATGTGGCTCTTGACTGGAATTCCATTCAAGCCTTCATATGGGATACACTGAGGAGGAGGGATGAAACAGATAATCACAAACTCTGTTCATCACTCTACAGCCTCTGGAGAAAGGCTAAGGAGATTTCTCGCTTTCCTCCTCAAGAACCAGGATATGCACTTCATGATGCAGCTAAAAATGGATACTTCCATATAGTCAAGGTCTTGGTTGAAGATGGGGCTGATGTTAATGCAGAGGGAGGGGATCATGGGTTTGCATTGCAAGCAGCAGCAGCACAACAGGGGCATTTGGATATTGTCAAGTATCTTGTGGAGAAGGGGGCAGATGTTAATGCAAAGGGAGGGAGATATGGGTTTGCATTGCAAGCAGCTGCATACCGGGGAGAGTTGGATATTGTCAAGTATCTTGTGGAGAAGGGGGCAGATGTTAATGCCGAGGGAGGGCAATATGGGTTTGCATTGCAAGCAGCAGCATTTAGGGGACATTTGGATATTGTCAAGTATCTTGTGGAGAAGGGGGCAGATGTTAATGCAAAGGGAGGGACATATGGGTTTGCATTGCAAGCAGCAGCAGATAGGGTGGATATTGTCAAGTATCTTGTGGAGAAGGGGGCAGGTGTTAATGCAGAGGGAGGAGAATATAGGTTTGCATTGCAAGCAGCAGCAGTTTGGGGACATTTGGATATTGCTAAGTATCTTGTGGAGAAGGGGGCAGATGTTAATGCAGAGGGAGGGGAATTTGGGTTTGCATTGCAAGCAGCTGCATATCGGGGAGAGTTGGATATTGTCAAGTATCTTGTGGAGAAGGGGGCAGATGTTAATGCAGAGGGAGGGAGATATGGGTTTGCATTGCAAGTAGCTGCATACCAGGGAGAGTTGGATATTGTCAAGTATCTTGTGGAGAAGGGGGCAGATGTTAATGCAGAGGGAGGGGAATATGGGTTTGCATTGTCAGCAGCAGCATATATGGTAAGGTTGGATGTTGTCAAGTATTTTGTGGAGGAGAAGAGTGTGTATGTTAATGGAAAGAGAGCGAAATATATGGAAAGCCGGAGCTACATGCTCTCAATCAAGTGATAAGCGAAGCAGGACCCAGGACACTCTGTAGGGATATTATCAAAGTAATATTTTCCATTTCCTTTCAACAACAACTGTACAATATGAAGTAGACAATGATACAAATTACATACAACCGTTGACCGATGTCTGACACACACAGAGAGGAAGTGTGAGGATCTCATTTCATGAGAGCTTTGGCTGCTTTTTTGATCTGAACTTGGGAGTGTACCTGGTAGCACAACTCAGTAAAACAAAGAAGAATAAGTCTTCTAGTAACTCCACATACTTTCAGCTTAGTGGGCCTACTCAATTGCAGACGTCCTGCAATTATACGACGGCGTCTGCCTGGTCCCATTGTCAAATGAGAATGAGCAGTGAGTTCTGTAGCAGAGTCTTTGATATGCTTTTCAGACCAGCTAGCCATCATGAAGTCCATGAAGGAATAGGGACCGAGAGTCGTATGATTGAGTTCGTGCTTGACATCATCTTGCATCTGGATTATGCCACATAATGAACATCACTGTCACAAATGATATGGCCAAGGATGTCACTTACTTTAATTTGAGGCCAATCTGGATCCAATGCAGCCGTAAATGGTGAATAGCATTTGGAACCATCTGCACATACAATCACATAGTTCTGAACCATCAGGGTGCCATGTCGAAGTTGCTGAGATGGAGCAGGAAGATGATAGCCAGGTGTATTATCAGCCTTCACTTGTGTCTGTCTCACTGAGCAGAGGTAGAGAGCTATTTAGAAAAATGTAAAAAAAAAATCTGGTGGCTCACCTGTAGCCATGCCCTCTGAGTTGATGCGAGCTTTTCCGTTAAACAAGTCCAACCTATGAGCAGTGTCTATCCACTCCTGATCAACTCTGACATTCGCTCGCCTGTGGCAATACACCCATTTTGAGACAAAGGTTTTGTGTGCTTTGCAATTGAATCGGAAAGCGAGAGGAGATGAGACATAAGGAAGGGAGTGATTCAGAGGGCCAGTAAAGAAGTCGTATCTGTCTTGGAAGTGACCATAAATTCCCTCTGTAAATCTTCCCCATAAGTCGTCATTTAGGCAAACAATATATACTGGTGTGAACAGATGAATATGGCTGCGCGCCAGAACATCACAGCCCTCTTGAGCACCCAGCCCATTGAAGTAGAATGCATTAGTTTTAATGACCTCGTAGACAGATCGCTTGAATTTCTTTTCCGGGTGCTTTTGTCCCTCACTGAGTGTCCGCTGTCGAAAATGATTGAGGTTTGCCTTATAAAGTGGCTTCTCAACTCCAATTGGAATGGGGCCATGGCTAGAGCTCTACAGAGAGTTCCAGATCTTGACAGATAAATATTAGATTCAAGTTCTGGATGTTTAATAGTCTAGAAATACTCACTGTTGAGCCAGGCTTGAAATCCTCTGGCACAGTGTTTCTAGACAGCTTCATAATATGAAATGCAGCTTGAACATTATGATCACATATGATCAGTGTCCAGTCTGGCCAAGAAAAGGAAGCCTGAATAGAGACCACTGGTTTACCAACAGCACTGTGCACATATTCATGTGGGACCCTATAAGCAAATGACTTTGCTCCCGTCATACAATTGAGCCAGGCTGGGTGATTGCTCTGAATTGCGAAATGAGAATCCAGAAAAGATGGCCTTCCATAGCCAGATGAACCTGAACGATGTACTGTAAATTGTTTACAGTTTATGCACATATATATGCCACTGTGAGACTTACCTCATTCACCCCAAGAACAAGCTCCTTGCCTCAGATAGCACAATACAATGGCCCTCTGACTTCCAGGTCATTGAATAACTTAGCAGCTGGCACAGGTACACAGTCACCAGTAGGAGATTGACAGAAGGCTAGACCTTTCACTGCATCTTTCTTTTTTGCATAATCAGGAATCTAGTATCAAAATGAATTAGTGGTTCATCAAACTTCATTAAATAAAGGTCTTACCTGGCAGTTGCGACATAGCTGAGCAGTTGCCCATGGGTGAACTTTGACAAAACTTGTATTATTCTGCCATTGTTCTTGTTGAACAGTGTGAAAGGTAACACTTTGTCTACCTCCATCAAGGCTTGCTAGACAGTCAAGATGGAATTGAAAGAGGCCTAGTCCACAATAGAAAAGGACCTGTGAGTACACACTGGCAATTGTTGAATTGGCGAATTAGTAAGCAGCCATCAACATTAGATTAGATGTAGATTAGATAGTAATCTAGTTAGTTACGCTTACTTACATCAGTAAGTTCTTAGATAAGTAGTCACATGTACTATCTAGAACAGTATATAAGGGCTTGTAGATTGCCCTACAATAATAAGGATTTCCCTTAACACTCATCGCTCTTAACCTCTAACAAACCGCTCTAACAAGCACTTCTACATCCCCAGGTAAGTATGCAGTTGCCGCTACGTATATAGAACATAGCCTGCTCAACAGGTTATGGGCCCCGCAAGCCCTGGACATCGCGCCATCACTGGCAGCAAGTCCTAGACTGTGTAATACCTGGTAGCGCCCCTGCGGCTGCTTGAAACATTGCCCTTTGTGGCAGAAGTTCTTTACATGCGCCTTCATGGCTGCTGTATGTGCTCAGTAGCCCCTACATGGCTGCAAGCTGGTAAAATGCACACCGGGGATAATCACTGTCATAAGCGCACTAGCCGCAGCTTTTCATTTATTTTTATGGCGCGTCCTTAACGCTGCCGCTTATCTTGCATATAGGATGTTATGCTGACAGTTTGATTATATCCCCAGATCACATTTGAAATGTCTTCCGGATCAAGCTTTATGTCCACTGTTCCAGAACTCACTGGACCAAACTATACCCTTTGGGCCAGCAAGTCCAGATCTTGGCTTCAATCTCAGGGCATCGCCTATGTCCTCAATACCCTCAAACCTGGAGAAATCCAGATCATCGGATCCACATCTCCAGTAACAGCTCCTCCAGCAGCTCCTGCTGGAACCACTGGCGGCACTACTGCTGCAGCTGCTGCTGCTGGCGCCGCCACAGATGACGAAGGATCTGACGCTGGTAGTCCTTCCCCTCACTTCATTGCTGCTGCTAGCAGTAGCGTCGCTGACTGGGAAAAGGATAACGACAAAGCTATGGGTGTCATCAAACTCCGTGTCGCTCAAGCTATTGGTGCCAAAATCGAAAATATCACCACCACTAGAGTTATGTGGGACACTCTCAAAAATCTCTATGGTACGCCTGGAGCTGCTGAAATCTTCCAGAACTTCAAATGGGCTATGAACGTTGAGATCCCATGTAACGCTCATCCCGGTCAAGCCATTGATCTCATCAAAATGTACCTGACTCGTATCACTAATGCAGGTGCTAACACTGAGATCCCAATGTATCTCCATACATGATCGTTATCAACAAACTCCCTCCTGACATCTATGCCTACATCATTGCCAGAATCACTCAGGACGATGTCGACGACTTTGAGCATGAGACGCTCGATAGTCTCCGAACTCATGTCGTTAACACCTGGGAGGCTCGTGGTGGAAAGAAATCTCAATCCGCTAACGCCACCAAAATCACGGCGATCAAATGCAAAGGCAAACCTCCTGTCTTTGAGGAACAGCAGCAGCAGCACCATAAAGGCGGCAGCAGTGCTTGGAGAGGCAAAAGCCGAGGACGTGGCAACTGGCGAGGCCGCGGAAAACGCGCTGGTGAACAAACACGCCAGAAGCAACAAGCCCAGAGCATGGGTCCTATTAAGTTAGGACACTCACATGTCATACATGCGGCGAAGTTCTTCAAGGAAACTCTGACCATCACGGTCACAGAGCCCTCTACCAAAGATGTGCGTAAACCATTCTTTAGCGAGTCAGTAAAGCCTTTTGACGGATTTTTCTCATCTGTCCAGAATGCCTTTAAAACCGCTCGTGATAATGGGATTAAGCCAACTGGTGAGCTCCTCAAAGACCTTGAACTAGCACACATGTCTGATTCCAAAGCCTCCACCTCTCTCCCTTGTCCCTCTATCATTTCCAATGGTCGTTCTTTCATGGAACAATTTTATTGGCAAAATCTTGTCGCCCCCTATCCTGAAGGTCACACCTTCTCTGACACTGAATCCAACCCCGCTCACGATGACGACCACTGGTTCGCCATCCACGATAACAAACCTGTCTCCGACAGTTGGGGTGCCGCCAATTGGGGCACTCCACAACAACAGGAGGCGTGGAACAACTTCGGGTGGATGCAGGACAAATGCGTGGGAACGGACAACGCCGCCGAAATGGCCGAGGAGGACGACAGGCTGTCAGACAGCCTCATTTCCAACATGGGGAGTATGGACTCGGAGGAGTTCCAAAGGGAAAAGGAGGAGTCAACCAAGCGCCTCAGAATGTGGGAGGCTGGTCTCGTCGACATGGGGGATTCCGACAAGGAGAACGTCAACCCCAACCCCAGAACGCTCAAGGAGCGTCTTCAGATGGTCAACGACGAGATGACTCAAAGGTGGTATTCGGGGGAGTTTGACAGGGAGTACAACGATGGTCTCGAGGACCTCGACAGGGACCTCGACCTGATGAGCACCTCCAATTCATCGGGGTGGAGCCAAGCGCGGTCGGTTACCCCCTTATTCAAGGAAATCTCCACGTCCCCGCATGCTTCCAACTCGGATGCCGATGGGGATGCTGACTCCCTATAACGTCGAAAGACGTTCCAAATGATCCTAATGAGGATGTTCCTCAAATGTTCGGCGAAGATGAAGACGAGCATTTTTACATACCACCCAACGCACCTTCCAAAAGGAGACCTGATGTTCGGCATGACAATGCTGACAAACAGAGTCCGCGGAGATCGCCACCGGAAACGCCGCCCCCGAGATCTGAATCAGAACCTGATACACCACCTCAGCTTCCACAGACACCTCCGAGGCGACCAAGGCAATCACTGAATCCGCCTCCTACACCTAGATGACCTCAATGTGAAAGGAGAGCACCGAAAACATTTGTACCAGACTCTAATCAAGCCTGGAGACAGGGGAGCACTCGGCCCCCTGGCATGCGTGCACGCGATGCAGATAAACAGGTCGCAGCTGATAAACGTGACACTGATAGAGCCGCAAGAGAATGTGAGGCATGGCAAGAGCTAAACCAGCCACACGGGACTGCAGCCACAGAACCACAGGATCCCGGTCCTAGTTCCACAGGACAAAGTGACTCAGGAGACGCTGATGAAGGTCTCAGGCCACGTTCGTCCACATCAGACAATGAGAATTCTGCATCTAATACAGATGGAAACAATCTTTTAGAAGATCAAGCACAACTATGCCGGGAAGGGGGAGTACAGATGATAAATCTCTTGCTTAATAATGCAATTGACTCTAAATCTCCCCGCGAATGGACACTCCGAGAAATATCGCTCTTACCAGATAGAGAGCAAGAGGAATGGAAAATCGCTTGCCGTGAAGAATTAGAGGTACTTCGCAGGCGCGGAACTTTCCAACTCGTGGATCGTCCTGAGAATAGGAAAGTCATAAAAAACCGATGGGTCTTCGACATCAAAACTGATGGTCGTAAGAAGGCGAGACTCGTCGCTAAAGGTTTCTCACAGATTGAAGGTCTAGACTTCGATCAAGTCTTCTCTCCAGTTGTTCACTTCGAGACGGTGCGCCTAGTCTTCATATTGGCAGCCCTCAATAATTGGCACATCTCAGGTGTCGATGTTCGTAGTGCCTATCTTTATGGCATACTTGAAGAAGAGATCTATATGGAACAACCGGAAGGTTTTATAGAACCTGGAAAAGAACACAAAGTCATTCGGCTACTTCATGCTCTATATGGACTTAAGCAAGCCGGTCTTGCTTGGTGGAAAGGTCTCGACAAGTCCATGGCAGAACTTGGTTTCAAGCGAATCAACTCTGATGCCGGAATCTTCGTATATAATCAAAACGGTTACATTGTCATTGCCGTTGTCTACGTTGATGATGCCCTATTTTGTGGAGCAGACAAGCAATTAGTGCTCAAACTGAAGGCGAAATTTATGAAGAAATGGGAATGCAGGGATCTTGGCGATGCCAAAGAATTTCTTAGGATGAACATCGTCAGGAAAGGCAGCAAGATTTATCTTGATCAATGCGCCTACCTTGAAAAGGTACTAGAACGATGTGGTATGCAAAACGCGAAAGCTTCTGCTACTCCATTACCTGCAGGATATTATCCTATAAAAAACAAAGCCCCAGTCGACCCAGTCCTTCAACAGAAATATCAAACTGTCATTGGGTCTCTTCTTTACATCATGTTAGGAACACGTCCTGACATCGCCTTCGCCGTTACTAAAATGGCACAGCACGCTGCAAACCCTTCAGATGATCATCTAGCTAAAGCTCTCTGGATTTGCTGTTACCTCCTTGGTACTCGACACTATGCATTAGTGTATGACGGATCCAAGAAAAAGATCACTGAATCAGATCCATTAGGAACTGGTCTCGCTGCATACACAGACTCTGATTGGGCATCAGACCCAAATGATCATCGATCACATACTGGCTTCTTCCTAACATTGGCCCGTGGAACTTTCTACTGGGCCTCCAGAGCTCAAACCACAACTGCGTTAAGCTCTACCAAAGCTGAGTACATGGCACTTAGCGACTGTAGTCGTCAAGTCATCTGGATAAAAGCTCTCTTAAAAGAACTTAACATCGAGATGAAAGCTATCGATATCTATGGGGACAATCAAGGATCTATATTTATTGCATCCAATCCTGTTACAGAACGACGTTCAAAACACATTGCTGTCAAGTATCACTTTATCTGTGAACATGTAGCAAACGAGAACGTAACAATAAAGTTCATAGAAGGAAGCGATAATCCTGCTGATATGTTTACAAAGAATCTTGGCAGACAAAAATTCGAAAAGTTTAGATCACAACTAGGACTTCAATTTTATACTAGTTGAGCCTTGGTATAACGTATCATAGAACCTTGGTACAATGTATCATAGAACCGTGGTACAACGTATCTCAAATAACGAAGATGAACCTTGGCTGCTTATAGCGCCTTTATGCTTACGCGCACTAATGGTGCAGCTTAGCAAGGGGGAGTGTTGAATTGGCGAATTAGTAAGCAGCCATCAACATTAGATTAGATGTAGATTAGATAGTAATCTAGTTAGTTACGCTTACTTACATCAGTAAGTTCTTAGATAAGTAGTCACATGTACTATCTAGAACAGTACGAAGGAGCTGTGGGCCACCGCTTCGCGTGGCAGTAACGAGGCCCAAGTAATCAGTTCATGGATGGTGAGCAGCGATGAGTAAGGGTGAAAGATGATGAGCGTTGCAGATCACGCGTCTTTGCGGCAACGGCCGATGACCAGTTACGGTGATCAAATGGCACCGGGGACCGGTGGAGTTATCGAGCATAGCCACACACAGAAACGTCAGGTTATAAGAACGAGACCCTAAAGGGCCTCGTAATATAAGGGCTTGTAGATTGCCCTACAATAATAAGGATTTCCCTTAACACTCATCGCTCTTAACCTCTAACAAACCGCTCTAACAAGCACTTCTACATCCCCAGGTAAGTATGCAGTTGCTGCTACATATATAGAACATAGCCTGCTCAACAGCAATACCAGATAGGAAAGTACTAGCCATGTTCGACTGGATGCTCTGCCTCCTTCTTTGAGGAGCCCATTTTCCCAGCCTTGTAATTGATCTCTCTTTCATTGAACAAGAAAACAGTGTACTCTGGCATGATCTGGTCAAGTTTAGACAATAGAGAAGGAGGACAACATGAAACAATGAGACATTGTGGTATTGTGATTGCCATTTAGGAGAAACTTTCCCATCTCTTACTCATGTAGAAATTTGGTCCTGCTGGATAAATCTCTTTAAAAATGGTACAGTCACATTCAAGCATACCCATTTACAGGTAAATGAATTATATAGAGGTTTCCAGGATGTGGGGAAAGGGCTGGAGGAGAGAGGAAAAGGTGTCCAGCCGAACAAATGAAGCTGATGTAATCAAGGGAAGTGACCTCCTCCCCCCTCGCCCAGTCCAGCTCCACAACGAAGGATGTTATTGCCATGGGGTCTTTTGCACCTTCAACATGGAGTGTAGGAGCATGAGATAGACCCCAAAAATGAAAAAATACATGGGAAACTCACCCAGATCCACCATACCCTCCCCCTCCCCCCTACACCCAGTCCTAGCTCCACAACGAAAGATGCTATTGCCATGGGGTCTTTTTCACCTTCAAACTGGAGTGTAAGAGCATGAGATAGACCCCAATACTGAAGAGATACATGAAAAACTCACCTAGATCCACCATACCCTCCCCCTCCCCCCTACATCCAGTCCTAGCTCCACAACGAAAGATGCTATTGCCATGGGGTCTTTTGCATCTTCAAAATGGAGTGTAAGAGCATGAGATAGACCTCAAGACCGAAAAAATACATGAAAAAGTTGCCTAGATCCACCATACCTTCCCCCTCCCCCTACACCCAGTCCTAGCTCCACAACGAAAGATGCTATTGCCATGGGGTCTTTTTCACCTTCAAGCTGAAGTGTAAGAGCATGAGATAGACCCCAATACTGAAGAAATACATGAAAAACTCGCCTAGATCCACCATACCCTCCCCCTCCCCCCTACACTCAGTCCTAGCTCCACAACGAAAGATGCTATTGCCATGGGGTCTTTTGCACCTTCAAACTGCAGTGTAGGAGCATGAGATAGACCCAAATACCGAAGAAATACATAAAAAACTCACCTAGATCCACCATACCCTCCCCCTCCCCCCTACATCCAGTCCTAGCTCCACAACGAAAGATGCTATTGCCATGGGGTCTTTTGCACCTTCAAACTGGAGTGTAGGAGTATGAGATAGACTGCCAGACCGAAGAAATGAATGGGAAACTCACCTAGATCCACCATACCCTCCATACCTAATAAGAATTTGTCTTTGACAGCATGATCAAGGCTCAGCCACCATTGTTTGACCTACACCCTCACCCTCACCATGCAGCACATTCAGAATGATACACAGGCAATGGCTGAAGAAGGTAATGATGTCAACAAGATGGTCTTCTGTTTCTGATGTTGTTTTGCTCTGTTTTACAGACCACTCTGCCGCTGAAATTTGCCCTTTTGTACCAGACTTGTCGCACTGTGGTATCTGTAAACAGAAGATGAGGATCCCAATAGGCATAGGGTGAGTTGGATTTGTTAGTAGCTGAAACCTCCATGTCTTATACTGTGTTAGCTGCTGCAACTCGCGTTTTCATGCATGGTGTCTCACTATCCGGGTATGCGACTGGTATGGCACCTTCGAAACACGGAAGGAGGCCCTAAACTGTCCAGTCTGTAGCAATGGAGATGAATTCTTGTTTGTGGATAGGCAGGCGATTGGGTGCTGGTTCTCCCAGGTGTATGAAGGAATGACTTTGGAGGAAGTTCTAGATGAGATTATGAGGGAGCTTGAAGGTGTTGGATGGGTTTGTGAGTAAATGTCTAGAGCCAAACGGGAGAGCTTGAAGGTATTGGATGAGTTTGTGAGTAAATGTCCAGAGCCGAACTTGAGTGTACCATCAGGACTGTTTTTTAGGGTTTGAAATGTACTAGTATTGTGTGTACATATACAAAAAGTTCCAACATCTCTCGTTGAAAGCAGTGTCGAAAGTATTGGGTGTTGGTGAACAGTTCTGTTAAAAGTGATGGTATTGGGGGGTTGTTGAGAGGAAATGGGAGAAAGTGGTATGGCAGTGGCAAAACCATGGAAAAGGACCTCCGAGTTGGCAGAGGGGGGGGGAGAGAGAGAGAATGTAGTGGATATGTTGGTGAAGAGTAAAGCATGGGTCACATATGGTTGAACGAAAAATGACAAAAAGGAGGATGTACTTATTGGAATGACGTGGGAAGGACCACGTATTTTTGCGCATGTTGACCATCTTCTAACCCGCACCAATCATACACGACACCTTCGTCATCTTCATCGTCAGAGAAATCCACAGCCAAGTATCCAGCCTCTGTTGGCTGAACAAGAGGCTCAAAACCTGCCATGGTAAACATGCCTGCGTTGTCTTCTGCAGCTTCTCTTGCCTGCTGTTGCTGTGAGTCTGTTTCTTATTGTTAGGTCAGATTACGACTGGATGACAAAATACTGCTCACCAAGTCCAGCTCCTCTGTTGACACCTCCATAATAGTAAGAGCCGTCAGGCCTTGGCTGACCTGGTCCATACATCAGAGGCCTACTGTTATCGGCCAGTACCAATCGCTCTGTAGCAGCTTCCTCATCTATATAGGGTCTCCATGTTACAGGGAGAACCTCAGGAGTGTGACCACTAGTGAGCTGAATTGTGATATAAATGTGCTCAATCATTTCAGCGTAAACATCCCAACATGTGTCCCTATTGATTATAGGCTTGTCCATGTTGTGATAGACATTGTGAGCCAACTCGTCAAAGTCCGGAGGAACAAGCTCAAACACATGGGGTTGATCAGAAGAGAAAGCTTGTCTAACTTGGCGAACAGCAGTCAAGTCCACTTTCACCTACAGAGGCATCAATTACTCATAATATTGAACGCATACTGGAAAACCCACTCGAAAATCAAGAACTCCATATTCTTCAGGATGCGTAACAATAAGATTTGGAGGGCCCTGAGGTAAGATTTTGTTTTTGTCATGGCGCTTCTTGAAATTGTTGACCCATTGACAAAAACTGTCTAGCTCCCTTTGAAGCCAAGGAATGAACACCCAGCGAAAGGTGAGTCTAAAAATATAGTAAGCTTGACAGTCTACTGGTCATCAATCAGTAACGCACCTTTCTAATGGATTAGCAGGGTGGTAGATGCCCTGGTCGACACCCCAGTCCAAAATGTTCTCAAACCCTAGTGTAAAGTGGTGTCGAGTCTGACTCCAGGTGATTTCAGGCTTCACATTCTTCTTGGTATGCATCCATCTGTGACATAGAGTGCCTTCCATGGCAGGGTCATGCCAAATCCTAAGCGCAGTATGACCGTTACTAATGCCATAGTTTTCAGAACCAGGGTCACTTTGAGTAACCAGAGGCATGTCTATTAGGAAAGAAAGAGAAAGAAAGGGGAAACATAACATAACATGTTAAATTAAATAAAAACTGCTGCTGCGATAAGAGAATGTGACTCACATCCAGTGGCTTCCACCCAATCCAGGTAATACGACAGGATCAGTCAAGGATTATTGTTGGTCCACCATATGTTCATCCACAGTATCTGGCCAGACATCGGCTCTATACCAGTATGCAATGCTAGCCCAAATGCCTACCATTTATCGTGTTGGTCTACACAAACCGAGTCAAATAGTCCAGCAGTCCAGAATTTAGTTCTTCGAAAGTGACAAATCTTTCTTTCGTTCAGAAGACCAAGTTTGTGTTCTTGAAAATAGGTGACAATGACATTTCTGTGTCAAAGGTTGGTTAGACGAGCTTTAAGCTGACCTGATCGTAATACTAGGGCTGCGCACCGTCCAGTATTACTGGTACGCCCGTATTTTGTACTGGGTCAATACTGGGTGAAAAAATCGTATACGGTACGGTACGGGTATAGGTACGGCAGTATTACGGTCAGTACGGGTTTACGGTGTAGAATATATATTTTACTCACTATTGTCATGAAGTGAGGGCCTCTAGCACCTCTTCTGCCATCGTATGAGACGTCTCCATCCATATCAGACGGTAAGTACATGTTACTGGTCGTCTGTAGGTGGTTTGCTTACCTTTTTGGTCTTTGCGACATCTAAGTAAGTGGTCATTACCCTTGCTTTGACCGCCATTTTGGCATAAATTCATCCAGATGAGGGCGGCAAGCTTGAATTCGGTATGGAATTGGACGGTTTTGGATAGCGGCTGACACTTTTGGGCAAGAATTCAGCAAAAAAGGTGAGCAATTTATTGGCCGAGGCATTACCGAACCCGTACCCGTACAAACCCGTACAACGGCAGTACCAAATACGGCCGTACAAATTTGGTCAAATGGCTTTTACGGTACGGGCCCGTACTATCATACGCTACCCGTACAAACCGTACGATTACGGTACGGCGCGCAGCCCTACGTAATACCTGGGAACCAGAATCTTTTCTTCATGAAAAAAAAAGACTCATCATATCTCTGATTCCTGCTTTAGGCCAGTCTCTTTGCAGTCTTCACATTATTGGTACTATGGAATGGTGGTCTCCCTGAAAACTGTGTGAGGTATGGAAGCCTAATCTCTTTTGTATTTCTCGAAACCTGACAATGCTACAAGTCTTGCTCAGTAAGTGTTGTTATTCAGTAATAGAAGGCTGAACTGACCCAAGACCATATTGAGTGGTGTCGATTTCTTTTAAAACTTTTTCAAGAATGTACACATCACCACCTTTAGGTTGGAGAGGCCAATACTTCTCGATCACAGGCTTCACAAGATGATCAGGGGCTTATAGATAAAGAGGTTAGCACTTTAAGCATAGTGCTAGAGAGATGCATACGATTTGGTTTATACTGATTCGGCATGTGGTGGTGGTGGTAGGTGAAACTATCAATATCCGATAATGTCCGACAAGTGAGACTACATCCTACACCACTACCTGCACAACCACTACCAGTCACTCTTTGGGTTTACTCTCTAGAATTGGGCTCTCTCAGCCCCCTATACTCAGATGGACTCTATCTTTACCACAGCTCGCAGTCCTGCGTTGGCCAAGGACATAAAATGTGAACGGAGCTCATGCAACAATATTCTACAAAAAGGCTCGGAACCTTATATTGTCTATAACACAAACATGAACAGCCAAAACACGCCTGCTTGTAAACTTGTCTGTGATCAATGTGAAGGAGTCTATAGGAAGAGATTTGATCAGAAGCGACAAGTGAAGGAAGGTGTGTTACAAATGAAAGTCTGCTTTGAAACATTGATTTTAATGCCAACAGATGCAGGACATATACAAGCATTTACCCCTCAGAATGTTCTTCAGAGCCTTCACAACAATCAGAGCAGCAGTGTCTTCAGCAGTACTACTAGAGGATTTGATATATCAAGTATTCGAGCCCGTACTAATGCAGCCAATTCAGTATGTGAGTGGTTGAACCTTCTAACGCTTAACTTGTTATTAATGAGGTAAATGTTGCCTGCACATATCAGTCGCTACACCAGCAGAGCGTAAAGTTACTGCGCTGCCACAATCTAGCTCCATGGGCCCACCTCCTGTCTCATCTTCCTCCCAAAGGGGTATTCCATCTCTGTCTCGTCAGATGCCCACCAGTAACATCATTGTACCTGGAGCAACAGGATATAATGGGAATCATGCAAATTATGGGGAAGCCAGAGCACACTGGGCATCCAAAAAGTATGCTGGTGGTAGTGGCAGCAGTGTTGGGGTTGATGGAAATGCCAAGTTCATAACAGTCACTTTCCAAGCAATAGTGGAAGATAAGATTGAACTCCTCACAAGTAATGGTTGCAAAGTGAAAAAAGAGGGGGCATATCAGATTATCAAGGTGTGTCGTATTCAATGCCTGCTGCACATCTTCTAAAGATCTAGTAGCCCGATACAGTGGTGGTATCTGACCGTTTTGTTGATGCTCGTTCAACAGCATCAGCACTTATCAAAAATCTCAAAGAAAAAGTCATGCCTAAACTCAAGCAAGCATATCCTGGTCTTACTGATGAGTTGATGAGGCTCGCAGGAGGATATAAATACAGGGAGCTCAATCCTGGGCCTTATGTTGAGCTAGACCCAAAGCATACGGAAGCTCATTTTTATTCGCTCTGCTTGAAGACCAAGAAAAATAGAAGGAAGGGAGAGCCAAAGGCAGAGCAGGTGTTTGTGAGCAACAGAATGGGAGGGACTGCCTTTGTTATAGCCATCTCTTTCAGATGGTCTGCATGGATGAGTCTGCTAAAGGTTCTCAGTGATAGTCAGGTAGCAATATCGAGGGTTGACCAGGAGTCTCTGGTGGATTATGAAGAAATGGGTGGTGAGCTGCCGGACTGGATACAAGAGCTTTTGCAAGCTGATACAATAACTGTGAGTGTTTCAAGTTTTAGAAAGTTTACTGGTGAGACTCTTTTGTTAAGTCACTTTGCTAGCCCACCAAATCAACAACTTCTGTGGAACTCTCTCAACGTGCTGTTTCCTCTAATGAAGACACTAGCAAGTCTCCAAGTCTTGACATTGTGTCTCAGCAGGTTACCCATCCCCTTCCCCTTCCCACTTGCCAGTCTGTTGAACAAGCTGTTTCCTCTAACCAAGACACTCGCAATTCTCTGAGTCTTGACATTGCATCTCAGTGGGTTACCCGTCCCCTTTCCACCTGCCAGTCTGTTGACATTCTGGATTCAATGCATCATCCTACTCAAGAGATCTCAATTTTTACAAAGAGGCACCGTTTGGTAGAGTTTGTTTTGCTGTTATTGATAACAGATATTAACTAATGGTTTGTCTAGGATTCTTCTCTGTCATGAATCGCCTCTCGCCTCCTTCTTTTCTTCTTCATGCCCTTCTTCATTTCCTTCTATTACCTATTTACTTCCCGTCTATCACCTTCCATAAACCCATAAACACTAATTACTTCTCATCATCGTTCATCCCGATCTATGACTCACCTCCCCGTTCCCTTTATCTCCATGGACATTCTCACATATATACTTCTTTACTTGACTCACACTCTTATCTCCTCCGATCCCTAGGCTCCATGGACATTCTCACATATTCATTTCTCTCTTATATATATCGCAGATCTCGTAGCTAGATTCCTTAGTCTGTTCACTTCGTCTCCGCTCCGCTCCTAGTACAGTGCAGTGTTGAGCATAGTCAGCTACTCACTCTTCTCTCGTTTCCATTATCCCTTTATACCTCTCCCTCGTCTCTCATATCTTGTCAATCTATCTTGTTCACTGTGTGACTTGGGTGGTTAATTGCTAAGTGACAACGTTCCTGACACTTGAACAGACTATCTTACACCCACCTCACAAACAAACCTTGCACAGAAATCTTTGACAAATACGCTGGCTCTTAACTTCGAACCCTTCTTTGACAACCTATGAACCCGACCCCCACCGATATATCCTTTCCCCATCAAAGAATCAGACGGCTTCGTAAACTACCTAGAAGAAGTTAAAACAACAGTACACGAACACGCTATCGCATTCGACGACTGTTGGATCGTACTCAACAAAAGATCGTGGACCTCAGGTGAAGTGACCATCCTCGAATACCTCCGAATAAAGATATCACCTGAAAACACGTCTCCACGCCACGTTACAATTGCAGACACTTGTTACTTCGTTCAACTAGGAAATACAACTCTTCCATATTGGTTCAGTCACGCCGACTACGAAGATAGTGCCATCTCAGAATTCTGCCGAGAAGAATACCACGAATATCTCCAAACTCGAATCCCTAGAGTAAACGACTACTACAGGTCGCTAACCTTTTGGGAAGACGTCTCAGGTGAACAGTGGGATCACTTGTTTCCGGAATCCGAAAACGAGTGAATGAGTGGAGGCGGAATCCCTAGAATCACTAGATCTCGTACAGCCTCACAAAATCCCAGTCGCACTTCCTCTCCCCACATCGTTTGTCTCCGACGTCCTCACGCACATTTCCCCCGAAACCAACAAGACTGCTACTTCTTGCACGAAAACCGGTGGGAATTTTGTGCAACCCATCCGTGTCCCAATCGACTCTCCATAAATAATCGACCCCTCTCAACCGAAGAACAAACAGTCAGTATCGAACCAGTTCTACTCTTCCAATCACTTCCATCAGAATCTACCACAGAAAACCCGAATCCTGTCAGAACCCCATCACCAACTCCGTCTCACGAACCGAACCCAGACAACGAAACTCCTCTAGAACCCCAAATCCCTCTCAACAGATCCCCAACGGACAGTACCCCTAGTGCAGTTCAAGAACCCATCTCAGTCAATCCCTCACAACCAATCGACTTCCACTCCCTTCACGCCGCCCTCGAAATGTCCGAAAATCCTGCCACAGCCGCTGCGGGAGGGACTCAAGCACCCCATGACGCCATACCATTCGATGATGATGCGCAGTCTTCAGCCCTTCCTAACATGACTACCAAAGAACAAGGAGTAAAACCAGAGAAGTTCACAGGAGACCGGAACCAAACGAAGGATTGGATGGCCAAATTTAACAACTATCTCCGTCTCAACGACCAAGTCTATCCTACCGAAGACGAAAAGATATCATTCTTCCTCACGCTATTCTCAGGAGATGAAGCGAAACGATGGGCGCATAACATGATGGTGAAGGTCTTCGAGGAAGAAGATGACTTCAGTGATAGTGACAAAGAATATACAAGTGCCGATGAAGACTCCTCCGCCTTGAAACCGAAAACGAAAGGGAGATCCTGGACTCTACGCGAGGTGAAGCGAGAATTCCTACGGGACTTCAAACCCTCGGCTCGGGAAACCCAGGCCCAAACCAAAATAGAACATATTAGAATGGAAGGAACCCTGGCTGATATTGATAAGTACAACTCTCAATTCAAACAATACGCTGACGATACTGGCTATAACGACAAGGTGTTAATGAAGTACTATCGAAAAGGACTTCCCCGAGGACTAGTCGACCGGATCTCCTACCTATCCACTCAACCCAAAAGTCTTGCGGCATTACAAAAGGTGGCGGTAAAACAGCACATGATTTGGTTAGAAAGGCAAGAGGAGAAAACCTCATGGAACAAACCGAGAAGAGAGGAAGGACAACTGGGCAGGAGGTCACAGGGGACAGGAAGTAGTCGAACGAGAAGCATGGAAGTAAACGCCTTCCAAGACAACGCCCCAGGTGCATCTTCAATCACTAAATATCCACCGAAACTGACCCCCCAAGAAAGAGATAAAATGAGGAAGGAAGGGCGATGCTTCAGATGTTGGGGACAGGGACATATAGGGAATGATTGCCCTACGTTTCCCAGTACGCCTCCGACCACTCCCAACAACACGACCTGGAGACCCTCCATAAAAAAAACCGCAGCCGTCACGGAGACCTCGGATCCCAAGGTCAACACTACCACGGACAATATCTCAGAACTCACTGCCAGAATCGGAGCGCTATCGGGAGAAGAAAAGGAAGGACTACTAAAGAAGTTCGTAACAGAATCGGATTTTTGAATACCTCCCCTGCCACGTCGTCAGGAGGAGGAACATGGACATATATACCAGTAAAACACAGGCAATACACGAGCCTTATACCCTTTCGTAAGCCACGATCCCCATCTGAATTAAGAATCACGGCAATCACTCGAAATCAACAGACCCCTTCAATAGAGCTTAAAACTGAATTGATCGGGAAAATAACTGGACGAAAAATCGACGCAACCGCCTTGCTAGACAGTGGAGTGGAAGGAATCATCATCAACAATGCCTTTGCCCAAAAACATCACCTCAACCGTACTCCCCTAGAAAAACCATTTCCAGTTCGGAATGTCGACAGATCAGAAAACGTGATGGGATGGGTAAGACACTACACCATTCAAAAACTACGAATCTACAACCAAAACCATCAATCTCACCACGAGGAAACTGCCGAGTTTTACATCACAGACATAGGGGACCATGATATCATCTTGGGAACTGATTGGTTACGACATCATAATCCGGAAATTGATTGGGCAACATCAGAAATCAACCTGACACGATGCCCCGACACTTGTACACGGGAAAAGATCCCAGTACGAGCCAAAGCTAAGTTGACAACCTATCCTACGAAAACGAAACAACCTAAAGTAGTTGATCCCAGAACATACCACCGAGATTACCAAGTAACATTCAAAGACATCGTAGGACCTCATAAAACTACACCACAATCAAAGATAGCCGGACGACGTCGATCACAACGGTCTAGAAACATCCGACTGCAACGAATCAACTTAGGAGCAGTGCTTACCTCAGAGGATACAACCGGACAATGGGAGGTTCCAGGACAATGGAGTGAACTCATTATGGAATACCTGGATACCCCAAGCGACTCCGATGAAGATCCATCAGAAACCAAGCTGAGTATCCGAGCTGCCTTTTCCAAAGCACGTCAAAGCACTGAAAACGAATCCATGAACTCGCCGACCCCATTAGAGGGACAGATACCCCAACAGTATCACGAATACTTGTCGGTATTCGACAAAAAGACTTCAGAACGCTTACCCCAACGAAGTGACTGGGATCACGCAATCGAGTTACAAGACGGTTTTCAACCACGCACATGTAAAACATATCCCCTTTCCCCAAACGAACAATCTGAACTCGACACCTTCCTGAATGAGAATCTCGAAAAGGGATATATTAAACCATCAAAATCTCCAATGGCAAGTCCCTTCTTCTTCGTTAAGAAAAAGGACGGAAAGCTACGTCCCGTACAGGATTACAGAGCACTCAATAAAGGGACTGTGAAGAACGTGTATCCACTACCCCTCATCCCAGAACTAATCGACAAACTCAAAAACGCATACGTATTCAGCAAAATTGACCTACGGTGGGGATACAATAACATTCATATCAAAGAGGGGGACGAATGGAAAGCCGCCTTCAAAACCAACCGAGGACTATTCGAACCGACGGTCATGTTCTTTGGATTAATGAACTCGCCAGCGACCTTCCAAGCGATGATGAACACTATTTTCAAAGATCTCATTGACCAAGGGAAGATCGTCATTTATATGGACGACATCTTAATATTCACCCATGACATAGAAGAACATCGGAAACTGATCCGAACAGTCCTACAACGACTACGGGACAACGACCTGTATGCCAAACCCGAAAAGTGTGTATTCGAAGCAGACAAAGTCGACTTCCTAGGACTGATTGTCTCTCATGACACTTTGGCAATGGACCCGACCAAGGTAGCGGGAGTACTTGAATGGCCAACGCCCAAAACAGTGAAGGAAGTACAGGCCTTCTTGGGGTTCGGGAACTTCTACAGATGCTTCATCAAAGACTTTTCGAAAATCGCACGACCTCTCTTCGATCTGACGAAGAAGGACAACCACTGGCACTGGGATACAGAGGCCGAGAAAGCCTTTCAATCCCTCAAAACGGCCTTCACGTCCAAACCTGTTCTACAAATGCCGGATCACACAAAACCATACCGAGTAGAGGTGGACGCATCAGACTACGCAACGGGGGGAATACTTATGCAAACTGGGGAGGACAACCGATGGCATCCAGTCGCCTACATCTCCAAATCTCTCTCTGAAACCGAACGAAACTACGACATCCATGACAAAGAACTACTGGCAATCATACGAGTGTTAGAGGCATGGAGGCATTATTTAGAAGGAGCCCCCCATACTATCGAAATCTTTACAGACCATAGGAACTTGGAATATTTTCAAACTAACCAGAAACTCAGTCGACGACAAGCACGATGGGCGCTGTTCCTCACACAATTTGAGTTTTCCCTCCTACATAAACCAGGAAGTCTCAACAAAGCTGATCCGTTGTCTAGACGGCCAGATCACAGAATTGGAACCGGGAACGACAACGCCGACAGGATCCTCCTGGACCCCAAATTCTTCCGAATCCGAGCAACTAGACAGGGAAGAGTAACCGCTATAGGGGACGTAGAACTCCGACGGAGAATCAAGGAATGTCCCAAGAGGGACCTAGAGGTAGTAAGTGCCTTAGATGTCATTCTACGGAACGGACCACGTTCGCTGGTGAAGAATCTACAGGAATGGAACTACGAAGATGGAATTATCTTATTCCGAGGTAAAATCTACGTGCCGGTGGACAACGACCTCCGACGGGATATCGTAAAATTACATCACGATTCCCTAGCAGCAGGGCACCCCGGACGATACAAAACGTACGAACTAGTCAGCAGGGAATTCTGGTGGCCCGGAATGTCGGTTTTCGTCAAGGACTACGTAACTGGCTGTGCCAAATGCCAGGCGACGAAAACTAACAATCATCCCACTCGGATCCCCTTAATTCCCACCGAAATCCCAGAACGTCCTTTTGGAACTATCACTACCGACTTCATCACCGATCTCCCCGAATGTAAAGGGTTCAATGCGATTCACGTCACAGTCGACAAGTCAACAAAAACGGTCATCATATCACCATGTACAAAAACAATTGACAGTGACGGTACAGTGAATCTTCTACTTGACAACACTTGGCGACGTTACGGACTATGGGACAAGATGATATCCGACCGAGGACCGCAGTTCGCTAGCAAAGTCATGGCCGCAGTCCATGAAAAGTTAGGCATAACTTCAGCCCTCAGTACCGCTTATCACCCACAGACCGACGGAGAATTGGAGCGATACAACCAAGAACTCGAGCAATTCCTACGCATCTTCTGTAACTACCGACAAGAAGACTGGGTGGACTATCTACCTTACGCCGAATTCAGTCATAACACCAGAATCCACTCGGCAACAGGAAAATCCCCATTCGAACTTCTACACGGATATCAACCACGTTTCTTCCCATCATTCAATCCAACCTCTAACCTACCAACGGTAGAGCAACGACTCGAAAACCTCAACCGACTAAGGGACGAACTCAAAGCGAGCCTAACATCAGCTGCTGAGACGATGAAAACACAGCATGGAAACCATTCCATGTCCTGGACAGGGTACAAGGTCGGAGATAAGGTACTACTCGACGGAAAGAACCTAAAGACAACAAGACCAAAAGCTAAGTTGTCCGATCGTCGTCATGGCCCATTCGAAATCATTGAAGTGATCAGTCAGGTTAACTACAAATTGAAACTACCGACAACCTGGCGTATACACCCCGTCTTTCATGCATCCCTATTAACGCCGTACGTTGAAACAGACGCTCACGGACCAAACTACCCTGAACCCCCCGCGGAGCTACTGGACGCAGACGAAGAATATGACGTCGAGATGATACTAGACTCAAAACCGACCAGGAATAGAAAAGGGACCCAGTACCTTATCAAATGGTTGGATTACCCTGACTCGGAGAATACTTGGGTACCTACGTCAAACCTGACCAAGGTAAAAGACATGATCGAAGAATTTCATCAGAAACATCCCCGAGCTTACCGACACTAACAGCGTCTACTGTCACAAACTAACGGACAGCAACTTGGCCGCCTTCTATTACCACGGACAAAAACTCGTTAAAAGGCGGCCACATCCAACCCAAAACGACAGAATAAGCTCAATCACATCCTACCAGACACCTCTTCACCCTACACCTCTATCATGTCTACACCCATTGCCATCACAATCTCAACTACCACTACAACGACGATTGACCCACTGACGGACAACACCGGACGCTGCAGATACGGCCTACGTTCAGGCCGGCGTTGCAGGTTAGACGATGGACACACAGGGAGGCACAGTGGATGTAATCAATGCATCTGGCCAGGACGGGAATCATCGAAACGATGCAAGTTAGGGGCGGGACACCGGGCGAGATGTGCTACCTACCGATCTAGCCTTCGAACGAACGAACAGAACAACCTGGGATGGGGAGATGCAAGCGTATGGGGAGGGAACATTCACTTAGACTATGTCGACGACAACAACGGATGGGGTACATGGGAAGGAATAGGATGGGGGGGATGAGAATCAGACCTAACAGGATGGGGTACCTTCCCCAACGACTTACCAGAAACTTGGCCGACTATACGAGGTTTGGACAAAAGGATCAGGAAGCAGTGGACGAAGCAGTGGACCAATCGACTTCCGAGCTCCGGTGAAAGCTTGACCTAGAAGGGGGGTAGTGTCATGAATCGCCTCTCGCCTCCTTCTTTTCTTCTTCATGCCCTTCTTCATTTCCTTCTATTACCTATTTACTTCCCGTCTATCACCTTCCATAAACCCATAAACACTAATTACTTCTCATCATCGTTCATCCCGATCTATGACTCACCTCCCTGTTCCCTTTATCTCCATGGACATTCTCACATATATACTTCTTTACTTGACTTACACTCTTATCTCCTCCGATCCCTAGGCTCCATGGACATTCTCACATATTCATTTCTCTCTTATATATATCGCAGATCTTGTAGCTAGATTCCTTAGTCTGTTCACTTCGTCTCCGCTCCGCTCCTAGTACAGTGCAGTGTCGAGCATAGTCAGCTACTCGCTCTTCTCTCGTTTCCATTATCCCTTTATACCTCTCCCTCGTCTCTCATATCTTGTCAATCTATCTTGTTCACTGTGTGACTTGGGTGGTTAATTGCTAAGTGACAACGTTCCTGACATTCTCCATCCAAGTCAAAAGCAAAGAAACAGAGAATGTGGGTACAAACAGACTTTGAGCCCTTGGATAATGAAAAGCTTGTCGCTGCTCTTACTAGGGGCTCTAATGTTACACCTTCTTTGATGTGTGAAGGTAGGTGTTAGTGGTGTGTGTCCTATGTATGTGCTAATGAGTTTCAGCAGTGCATATAGTGAATAGCTTGCAGATACCGGGTGATTTTCGGCCACTTCCAGATCAATCTTTCAAGGAACTCCTCGAATCTGAGGGAAAGCTTGATCTGCAGCTTCTCTCCAGCTGTCGCTCCTCAGTCACAATGCCTAGTACACCATTTGATTATGGAGCAATGAAGATCGCCTATCGTGGTCAGCTGACCTTGGAAGACTCTATGGCCAACCTTAATGAAGAGGTCACTGATGCTCTCCTGAACAGACCAGTCATCATCAAGTGTCTGTACAAAAAAGGACCAGATGGACAACAATCATTTTATCCTCAAGGGCACAAGCTAGAGGAGACATTGCGAGAGGGAATGACTCTGATGTGGGCGACAGCATTGTTGGATCTTGCATATGCATGGATTGTCAAGAAATTGAAGGAGAAGAAAGCCACTATTAGCCAAGAGGACTGGCCTAGCTGGTGCACCGGAATGCCATGGCCTCATGACGATGAAGAGACAGCAGTTCCGGATCTCTATTTTGTGAAGGGGGGTTTTTTTATTGGCCATGGGGAGTTGAAGGGCACGAGCTCAAAGGACAAAACCAGTCAGATTGGGTGTTACCTGGTGGAGGAGGAAATTGAGGTGACAGAAAACATGCCTTTCAAGAAATACATCCACAACGGCTGTACCTCCATTCCTGAAGACTCTCCTTTCATAGTCAAATTTCTGGCATTCATCCAACACGTCCAGTACTGGCTGACAGATGGTACTGCTTTTACGACTGATTTCCAAGGCTCTGGGATGTTTCTAACTGACCCTCAAATCTTGACAGACCAGTGAGTAATCTTAAAGTATTATTTGGTGCTTCTATGTGTTCTGATGCATCTAAACAGGACTATAGGCTCTGAAGCTAACACTGTCTTCAGTGGAGGGAATGTTCAAGAATGCTTTGATAACTTTCCAGTCGAACATGTATGCAACAAAGACTTGTGTAAATGGTTTGGGGTAGCGGATGGTGTCCCCAGATACTCTAGATACTCCGAACCAGGCAGCACTGGCAGCGCAAGTTAATACATGGGTCAGACATCACATCTCACTGTCTTATCACACTCGCTCAACCATCCTGTTCCACATCACATCTCATCTCACCAACTACCGTCTTATCTTACACACTCACTCAACCATCTTATCTTACACATTTACTCAACCATCCTGTTCCAAACCATCTTATGCTCAACTGTCTTACCATCCTTATCTTACACACTCAACTGTCTTACACACTCAACTGTCTTACACACTCAACCGTCTTACACACTCAACTGTCTTACCATCCTTATCTTACACGCTCAACTGTCTTACCATCCTTACCTTACACACTCAACCGTCTTACCATCCTTATCTTACACGCTCAACTGTCTTACACACTCAACTGTCTTACCATCCTTATATTACACGCTTAACCATCTTACCATCCTTACCTTACACGCTCAACTGTCTTACCATCCTTATCTTACACGCTCAACTGTCTTACCATCCTTGTCTTACCATCCTTATCTTACACACTGTCTCTTACCATCTTATCTTATGTGCTCAACCGTCTTATACCACTCAACCACTCAACTGGGCTGTTCTACCTACCCACTCAACCACTCAGCCACTCAACCACTCTTACCTTACATTCTTACCTTACATTCTTACATTTACAAGAATGCCTGAGTCTGTTGTACACTCAGGGCTCTTAGGCTTTGCACTCTTACTACATAGGCAAGGTGTGTTACAATAGCGCATAACAAACTAGTTGTACAAATAGTAAAACTTACAAGATTAGGTAATCAGGGTGCCATCAGTCCTCTTTCCATAATTGGATTAAATCACTCAGTTAAAGAGCATGTAGCTCCGGCTTTCCATAGAAATATGGGTCTGCACTCAAAGCAGCACAGAAGGGAAATGAACCAGAGGTGGTGAAATATCTCCAAGAGCATGGAGCAACTGAGTAGGATTAATTCAGAAGTTCTGGTACCTAGATAGATATCTAGGTAGTGTTTTATACAGGCTTCCTCTTTCTTCAATATACACATGTGTACATTGATTTTTATTAAAAAAATTAGATAGATCACTCTATCCTAATAATTTCACCCCACCCCTCCCCATTTGTCCTTATATCTTCACAGCTTCACTCATTTGCCCCCCCCCCTCCATCTCCCTCTGGCCCCACAGGTTCCATCCATCCTGGCAGCCTGTGAAGTTATCTTAACCCACCCCCTCTTAACAGACCCTGATATGGTGTAAAGTGGGGGGGGGGGGGTTGCTCACTAGTTTGCATAGGTGAAGCTGTCTTTATTTTTAATTTATGATTTTTTTAAAGTAGCTGGGAGTATGGAGCTGGATGGAATGCGGAAATGGCGAGGGGGGCTGGAGGTTGGGAGGAACAAGACGGGTGGGGCAGAATGAATGGACGTGGTCTGTGGTCGGTGAACATGTGTGTGTAGTACAAATATGAAAAGGGAAAAGAAAACAAACTGGATTTTAAAAAAAGAAATATCAGAGAAACGAATATGTAGGATACTAGATGACATCAGTTCATTGAAGATGTTGGCGAAGACAAATGATAATCCTTGAAATATTAAAATACAGACAAAACTCTACTTAACAAAAAACATACACAACAAAATATTTAAAAAACAAGATCAAAACCACTGTTGTAACTGCCAAATCCATCCTTCTTCTTTAACCCCACTGCCACTCTCTATGCTAAGAATAGCGTCCAGGCTGAGTTTGAGCCTATGTGAGTGATTGAGCGAGGTGCATGCTGGGCCAAAAATACTAAAAACGACGAAGACAAATAGGTCAAGCATATATTTTCAGTCACTGGCAGTCCGGGCTTTCTCTCCCAAAATCCATTGCATTGATCCTGATCTTCATTGTGATCAACGCCACGCCCAACAAGACTGGCCCCTTTCTCTGCCTCTCAAATCGCAATAGCCAAAGTAGACGTTCAACGCATAGAAAAGGCCATGCCCCCCTTCCTCCTGCTAGCCCCACCGGCATCATAATTGAATCTGAAGACATCTGTTTTCGATGAAATTCGATTTTGAGACAAGAGAGAAGGCTAGGTTGCTGAAATAGACGATACAGGAATGAGGTGAAGGCATCCAGCGATGTGGGTGCCGGTGCATTGCCAGGTGGGGGTACATTTGTAGTGACGCATAATGCATTTTGACGAAAGAAGAGCAAAAAGGGGGGAAGAGGTGAGGGGGGAAGAAGAGAGAGTTTGATTAGCGTAAGTTCTTGTCAACACAAATAGATTGGGGGGGAAAAGATTGAGAACAATACAAAGGAAAAAGAAAGGAAAAGAATAAGAAAAAAACATATGACAACGCAACGAAGAATTGAAAGAAAGCAAACAAAAAGAATATACCTAATCATACCTGGCTCCAAGCCACATTTATATCCACTACCACCACTTCCATCCCCACCACCATCTCTTTCTTTCATTACCATCTTCCCAGTGTTCCCACTCCCAAACCCATCTCTTCCCCTCATCCAAGGTGTTCGTTCTGTTGGTTTGAAGAGGGTTTTGAAGAAGTCTTTCTTGATGGCTGATTTCTTTCGTGAGGGTGTGGGAGAGGGTTTATTTGTGCGTTCGTATTTGCGTGATTTCATGTGTCGGCAGGAAAGGGAAAAGGAATGCGTTTTGGAGTCATTGGTGACCGTTTCTGCATATTCTGTTTCTCCTGTTCACCCTCTTGTTCTCGCATCAGTATTTTGATAAATATTTGGCGGACTGGTTCTGCCAAAAATGCCTGATCACATCTCGGCCCCCTCGTACCTTCACCAATATTCCTAGTAGGTAGATTATCTTACATAGAAATGAAGTTATTTTACCGTAAAACAGAGGGACAGAAGCTAGCAGAGGTTGTGCGTGTTGCCATTTAAGATTTTTACTGGTGGATTTTGGACTTGGCTGGTTGCTTAACGAATGGTGACTGGTTTCCACTGGCGCCCGCCAAATCTTGGCAGGCACCAGTCAACCAGTTTTTTGTCAAAATACTCTTCCCCTTCCAGATTCCATGATGATGACGCTTCCTCAATCAATTCTGGCATCGCATGAGAAGGGCATACGCAACAGAATATTTAAAAATTAAGATCAAAATCACCTCCGTCACCGCCACATCCATCCATCGTCTTTAGCCCCACTGCCACACTCTATGCTGGGAATAGCTTCCAGGCTGAGTTTGAGCCCATGTGAGTGATTGAGTGAGGTGTACGCTGTGCCAAAATACCGAAAACGACGAAGACAAATAGGTCAAGCATATATTTTCAATCACCGGCAGTCCGGGTTTTCTCTCACAAAAAGCCATCGTATTTATCCTGATCTTCATCGTGATCAAAATCATGCCTAACAAGACTGTGCCCCGTCTCTGCCCCTGAAGCCGCAATAGCCAAAGTAGACGTGAAAAGGCCAGGCTCGCCTTGCCCCCATCGGCATCATAATTGAATCTGAAGTCCTCTTTTTTCGATGAAGTTCTATTTTCGGACGAGGGAGATGGAAGGGTTGCCGCTCTGAAGTGGAAGATACGGGAGCGGGGCGAAGACGTCCAGCGACGTGAGCACCAGCAAATGAATTAAATTGTGCGCATTGCCAGATGGGGACATAGGGAGCGTACATCTGTAGGTAATTAGGCGACGCATTTGGACAAAGGAAGAGAGCAAAGGGGGAAAGAGGTGAGGGGGAAAGGAGTGTATGAGTTTTTATTGTAGCCAATAGATCGGAGAAAGAAATATCTGATGGTAAAATGAAGAAGAACGAGAAAAGTAACAACTCGGAGGAAGCAAAGAAAGAGAAGACAAAAAGTTGATAGTGCGAAGGGAAAAAGAAAAAGGAAATAAAATAGACTTACTTTATCATACCAGCCCAGATCCTCACTCATACCACCAGTTCCACTTCCATTCCTATTGATCCGCATCCAGACCCAGGAAAATCGACGAACATTAACAAGATAATGATGATACCCTTCTCGTCGCACTCAAACTTACCCCAGCACCCATGTCAAAACCCATCTTGTACTGGCGGCTGAGAACTGTCCCTGATCCTTCAACTTAACTCCCTCTCTTCAACACCATTGCTTTTTCTGATCCAAGGTGCTCTCTTAGTTGGTTTGCGATGGACTTTTGGTGTGCACGTCCTCGCGGGGTATTTATGAGTTGGCGTGTATGGAAGAATTTGACCATTTCTTTCTGTATATAGGTCTACATAAGTGTGGCTTCGTCCATCTTTTTTGTAACCTCTTCGCTCCCAAAATCTTCGCTTCGACATCATCGTCGTCGTCATCAACATCAACCACAACTCAACCATCTCCTCATTCCCATCAAATTCCCACCCTTTCCTGTCCCCGACTTCTTATCCAAACTCTGTTCAAGCATCACAAGTTGAATTGAAGGCATAGAAGGCGATCCACCTCAGCATCATAGTCACCCTCAAATCTTCCATCTCACCAAATTTTTACCTTGGAGCAAGGGAATAAACGAATGCAAAGAGACGTGGACTGGATGTGGAGAGCTAACGAGTGCAGAGAGAGAGCGTTTTTCTGGACGAAAAGCTAAAGAAGTAAGTAAGAAAAAGAAGGGGTTAATACGAGTTTATATCGGATCGAAACGAAATGAAATTTGAGAAAATACGGCGCGAGAAAGGAAAGTAAAAGCCAACGTACCATCAGTAATCCCTGGCCAAAATCCTCCTTTATGATATGTAGCTGGTGGAGTAGTGTCAACTAGAGATAGATGTGGCTTGGAATGATGTTGTGTTGCCACGCTACCCGTGTATAGTGATGTGCGGGCCAGGGCCGGGCCTGAAGCCCTGGGCCAGGGCCTGGTTTTTAAGGGCTCGGGCCTTGCAAAATCCAAAGCCTGGCCCTAGGCCCAAGCCCGATGCGGGCCTGGGCCAGGCTTGGGCTAAGCCCAGGGCTTTACTGACAAACAAGGACTGTGAGCGCATATTAGATTTATCTATAACACTAGTACACTACATCCTCCCATTCCTCATCGTCCTGACTGTCATCCGGCTGCCAAATCTCATCATAAGTACTGTCTTTTAGAAACTCCTGGTGCTCCTCAATAAACTCTAATTCTTCTGCTACATCTTGTCCCTCTGAAGCGTACTCAGTTTTTGAAGACGCATGCTCTCGGAATATCAAATTTCGCTTGATGACACACTTGAGGAATTGAAGTGCTTCAACGACATCACTCTTAAGGCGATTCCGGCGTTTGCTGATTACTATACCACCACCAGAGAATGCTCGCTCACTTGAGACTGATGAACCCATGATGGCGAGATAATCACGAGCAAGAGAACTCCAAGTTGGATATGTTGATGTTCATGACTGTTGAGAAAGTCAGTCTGAAAGCAAAAAAATCGAACGGAATATACAACTTACCCCCCACCACTTGACAATAGACATGCCTGTTGGAACAACATCTATTGCACTTAAGTATAAGTTGAACTCGCTGCGCCAGGGCTCTGGAGTAGTAGCAGAATTCCGAACAGATCCTTGAGTTGTGGACTCATCGTCTTCATCATCAGACAGTTCTCTCAGCAATGTACTATCTGATTTGGCAAGACTTCGCCTCTGAGATAGTGCAGATTTGCCATTCAGTTCCTCGTAGCGTTCCTTAAACTAAAAAACATGAAAATATGATCAAATCAAGAAGGCAAAACTTACAATTTGCTCGGTGAAAGCTAAAACCTCCTTACATTCATCCTCATCCCAGTTTGCTTTGAAATATCCCATCTTCTCATTGGGATTCAGTACTGTAAAGTTGGTGAGCTTATCATATTTGAGGAAGAATAGAAGGTTTGAAAGACTCACACATTGAGAAAACATAGGCATCAGAATCAGACGTCTTGTTGTAGTAATTCCCAAGCTTGTCGACACCGGCATTTAGTGCATCAGTAAACTTTGTGTATTTTGTTTTGCTCTTGCGTTTCTCCCATGCTATGTGAAGCCTTTCCAGTGCAGGAATTGCATTGTGCAGAGTGGGTTCGTGTTCAGAGGAAAAGGCTTGCTGAGCACTATCGGCATGCTATTGAAAAATCATTAAAGTTCAGAGGATGATACTCGCAGCCCAAAAAGTGTGGTGTAACTTACAGTGAGGAGGTCGATCAGTGTATTAACCTGGATCCATTCATCATTACTGAGGGCCAACCCATCAATTTTGCGGCGTTTGGTAACATCTTTCTCCTCACGCGAAAGCTCATAGAGGAAGACATCAACGAACTATAAACATAGTCAGTCATGAGCACATAAGTAAAGTAATAAGAGTATGTTGTAATCACCTTTCTGAGTTTCTCTGCTCGATGAAGCATTGTATATGTTGAGGACCAACGCACCACCATATCAATGAGAAGTTGCAAAGCCTTGTTGGTGGTTCGCAACTGCAAATCCAGAAATGCCTGCTTGCGCTTTGCTGAAGAACGAACCTGAATGCATCTTGTCAATGAGAAAGTATACAGCACAGACAAAAGTGATAGTTACCTTTACAACAATGGCTCTAACCAGTCCGAGGACATCACGTTCCACAGCTTCGAGATCAGGCTCATGAGACTCTGGAGATTCTGGATCATAGTGTTTTGCCTTTGAGTGAGTGGAAATAAGGGCCTGTGTCGCAAGGTTAATGATATGAGCCAAGCATCTAATGAAAAGTTGTGAGCTGTCATGAAGATCAACGGCAGACAGGGTTTTACTGAATGTGCCGGTTGACATGATCCCATTTCTTCATTCCACGACGAGAACTATGCGCGTTCACCAGTCGCCCAAGGGTTTCGAGCATTGTTCCATTATTGGAGGCGTTGTCGCAAGTCACCCAACCAAGCTGATCAAGGCAAATGAATCTGATGTGAATGAGAAGTGGGAGAAGTAACACAATACCTTGTTGACAATTTTGAAACAACGTAGTATCTTGAAAAGAGCCCGGCCAAGGGCAAGACCACTGTGTGCTGAATTCATCTGTGTAAACCCAAGCAGCGCGCCTTCAAGTTTCCACTCGCCAGGGGCCTTCTCCTCTATCCAGTGCCCCGTTACCGCAAAATATGCATCACCATTTCCTGCCTGCCAGGCATCGCAAGTGATGCTAATGGTACCTTGAACTGCGTCGGACTAGAGAGAATGGACAGAGAAATTGAGTTCAAAATAATCAAAACAGAAGTGATAATACTAACTAGAAGTCTTTGTCGGAGTGCACTGATATTCTTCTTAAATAGATCAATGATTGCTCGACGAGTTGCTTTGCGACCAGGGATTTTTACGCCATTTGTGGCCTGCGCAGCAATATCAATCATGTTCTGGAATTTCGGGTGATGAATGGCGTTGATAGGCTGCAAATGTACATTAGTAACATACCAAAGGTGGAGTAGTACTAGATGGACCTACCTGGTTGGTCTCCGCAAGCCATTCAATCGCAGCTTCAAGGAAAAGGGCATCGGAATAGGGTACAACATTTTCTCGAGGGGGTAAAGGCCGCACATGCCCCTCTATTGAGCTCTGAGCTGGATCTTGCTTCTCTTGACATCGGGCTTGGCTGTCTTCAGGCAGCATGGAGATGAAATTATTCTCTCGAGCCCATTTCCGATACTTGCCCTATGGGATTGTCAGTAAAAAAGAAATTTAGGAAAATCACAAACATACCCCATGATCACTCTGCATATGACGCCGACACGTAGATGTATTGACAACGTACCGCTTTCTGGTAGAAAACAGCCCTTGTCAGTATCTCAATCAACAACTAAGCATACATATCTCACCTGCAAAGTACGCATTCTTTCTTCTTCTTTCCGCCAGGTAGCGAGACTATTCGGAAGAAATGATCGATGTCACGAGTGACAGAAAGCTTCGCTTTATCGTCAACCTCAGACTCGCTGGATGACATGGCAAGGTCAACCATCAGTTCAGGTGCGGTGTTTTTGGCAGTATCTTCAGCAGCACTTTCATTTCCGGTCTTCTTGGAACGTCGCTTCTCTGTTCATAAGAGAATTCGTATATGAGTAAAATATAGCAGGCAATAATTTCAGAATACATACTTTTGTGTTGCTGATTTCCATTTGCATCACCTGTAGGCTTTCGCTTTGACGCATGCGTAGATTCAGTGTTCTTTGTGGTAACTGAGACAATCGTAAGACGAGTGAAGAATTATCAATCAGAAGGCTTCAACCACATACCATGTTCACCAGCTACAGCATTACTGGCAGTGTTCTCCGAGGCTTTGGCATGCGCTCGCGCTTGCTGGTGAGATGAGAGCTGTATCTCTCCGATGTTATTGGGATCAGTGACTTTCGAAGTGGCAACACGAGGGCGTCTGCCAGGATTGGCATCTTGCTGCACAGTTCCCAAAGTATTTGCCATCTCGAGAGGGGGAGTAACAAAGCTTTCGATTTTTTTTTTTTTACGGATTTATAAGGCCAAGTGTACAATAAGATGGATAGACTAGTCGAAAAGGAGAAAACGACGAAATATGCACTAGCTCAACCGCAGAAAAATGCTCAGCCTATAGAGAAACCTGCGCCACCATGTGGAAGTGGTTGCTTGCTCAACCATGGACAGCCATTGACACGAACACTCCTCATATACTTTGCTCTCGGTAAGAGCGAGGAAAGAACGATACGAACCAGATACGAACACTGACGGCCGCTGCTGAGTGAGACAAGATACAAGCAGTAGTTTCGAAGTCTAAAACTCTAAAAATTCGCGATGACGTGGCATGTAGAAATGGCAAAGGCCCAAGGCCGGCCGTGGGCTTCGGGCTTGCTACATTCGTAAGCCCGGCCCTCAGGCCCTGTAGGCCCTCTGTCGGGCTTGGGCTTGGCCAGGCTTGGGCGGGCTTCAGGCTTTAGGCCCTGGCCCGCACATCACTACCCGTGTACAAGTGTCCTATGTAGCTAAAGCTAATGCCAAACAAAGCCAAACAATGACTAAGCCTGGCATGTACCCCTACTCCATGTGCCCCCATTAAAAAAGATAGCGACGTCCTCGTCGCTCTGCTCCAATTTGCTCTAAACTGCTCAGTCATCTCACCTCCCCTTTACTCTTCCTCTATGTCTACCCATTCGTCATCTTCCTTCTCCACTACCCCCGCAAACAACCTCAATCTTCTAGCATGCACTTCCCCTTCCAACCGTACTCCTGCCATCGTTTCCAGCCTATACGAATTGACGTTACGCCCTATCACTTTGTGTGGTGCTGACCACATGGATGCTAGTTTGCGTTCCGTTTTGAAAGTGTTGAATAAGTCGCCTCGTTTCACTTGTACTAGATCCCCTGCTTTGAATATCACTTCTTTTTTTGTTTGTTTTAACACTGCTCTGTCGAATGCCGCTTTCCTCTTCAACGCGTGTCTAACCGTAGTTTTGTATCCGTCAGTTCTTTGTTGGTCAACGTAAGCTGCCTGCACCTCGATGTCTTTTTGGGTTATTTCCGTTGTCGCAACTTCTATTGGCGTTTTTGGTGTATTCACGGCAATTCCGAATAGCAGTTCTTTAGGTGAGTATTGGAGTGCTGGTAGTGTTCTGTTGTTAAGGGTGTTAACCGCTTCCTCCAGGAACTCTGGCCAGTGCTTGGGTAATGATGTCCATGACATGTTTTTGAAGTGTTCAGATTCGACGCTGATGTCTGGGGCCACTAACCTCTTTAGGACTGGGGAAAGGTGCCACTGCTTCGCATGGCAAATTACGAGGCCTGTTTAAGTAAAACGGTTTCGTATGCAGTAAAAAATTCTTTTAATTAGATAGAGCCCAATACTGTATCATTTTAATGTAACAGTGCCTTTAAATGACCTTGGATTAGAGGTATCCATAGTGATTCAGAGTCTCAGAGAGCGGCTCTTGATGACTTTTGATGGCTGTTGAGGGAAGGTAAACGCGTCTGAACCTGGTGCATCGACAGCGATGGAGGGAAGGCAGGAATGATGTGTCAGTTGAGCGTCAGCTGAAATGGCAGTGTTCAGGCACTTCGGAGCGCTGAGGTGGCATGTAAAAGTTAGAACCCATGAGAAAGTTTGATACTCAATTGGGGGGTCGACATAAGTTAACTCGGCCTAAAGGGCCTCGTAATGTGGAGCAAGAGCTTGTTGGTGCCTTCAACTAACCCATTGACCCACACCGAGTACACTGGCATAAATCGTTGTGTTATTCCGTGTTCCTGGCAGAATTTGGCGACTTCGTGGTTTTTAAAGTGGGATCCATTATCTGTCATGAACGTTTCAGGAGGCATGTATAGGTGACATAGGTCTCGCAAACTTTCCAGTGTAGTTTTTGCTGACCCCTTCTTTTTGAACTTGAAGGCCCATACGTGTTGCGAGTATGCGTCGATATACACTCCTAGTTGGTTGTATCCGCCCTTCCCTTTCGACATGGATAAATAATCTCCCGCCAGCAACTCGAATGGATGTCGTCGCGTGATTAGTTCTAGCAACGCGTTCAGGTGTGTTGCTCCGAAATTCGCGCATTGTCCGCAACCTTGTATCCCTTCCATGATTGCTCTGTCCATTCCGGGGCACCAGACTCTGTCCATCAATGTGATCTTCACCATATCTCGGCCAAAATGTCCTCCCTTCTCGTGAGTTCCTTTGCCAGTATTACCGCTTCCTTCCATGTGACGCACTCTAGCTTTCCCCTTGCTCGGAAGTTTTTCGGATCTCCCACTTTCCATAACTTCCTCTTCTCCTCGTCAATCATATACCCCTGTGCTCGGTGCTTGGCTCTTCTGCGTCGGTCATATGACCCACTCGACTGCAGTCCTTCCAATGCCTCGATCACCTCCACAAACATCTTCTCCGCCTTGAACCGTTCCTTCAGGTCAGTATACTTCCCCATTTCCTCCTGCACCTGACATATATCATTGACTAGACCTCTACTGATTTCCCAGTCCTCCGACACCGTCCATTCGCTACCATCCCCTTCCTCTCTCAGCTTCCCTTCCCACTTTCGGCTCAATCCGTCTGCGACTACATTCAGCCTCCCTGGAATGTGTCATACATCTACGATGCAGTACGACATTATTCCGTCTCGCCACCTTGTGTGTGCTGCGTTGAGGTCTTTGTTACTTAGGACGTCTCGTAACGCTTGGCAGTCGGTTTCAATCTCTACCGGGAATCCCCAAATGACGTCAGAGAACTTGTCAAGGCTGAACTTCAGTGCGGCAAACTCTAGTAAGAACGGTTTGTATTTCCGTTCAGACGTTGACATTCGTTTTGATGTGAAGGCGATGGGGAATTGTTTTTCCGTCATGGTTCCATCTGCTTTCGTCACCTTCATTGTTTGGGCTAACACTGCTGCAAACCCTTCTTTGCACCCATCCGACGTCACTATGAAGTTGGACCCATCCAATTGAGGTGCCTTTAGGACTGGTTCCGAGGTGAGTGCTGCCTTTAACTGCAAGAATGACTTCGTTTCTTTCTCTCCCCATCTGTCCTTCAGCTTATGTGCCGCCATTGTCGTCCTCCATGTGCTTTTACCCATGCCTTTGGGTACATCGACCTCCTTTACTAGCTCCCTCAGCAGTCCTTCTATAATCGCATAGTCTTTGACTAGGTCTCAGAAATGTCCCGTTAGTCCCAGGAATGAGGCCAAGTGTAACGCGTCATCTGGTATTGGCCAGTTGACTATGGCTGTCAACTTTGCCGGGTCTGCTGTGACTCCCGTCGCGCTGACTTTGGCACCAGCGAATATACCCTCGGATACGAAGAATTCGGATTTGGCTGCGGATAATGACAATTTCCTGCTTCTGACCTGATTGAATATCCTCCTCAACTTCCCCATCATCTCGTCAAAGTCATCTGCTGAAGATCCGCCATCATCAACGAAGAGCTCAATTGTGCTGTCTCTTAGCAGATCGTGCAAGTTGTCTGCCGTGAGTGCTGCAAACGTGGATGGTGCGCCCGTTAGGCCAAATGGCATTCTTACGTACCAGAAGTATCCTCGTCCTTCAACATAGAATGCTGTGTATGGTCTGGACTCTGGGTCTACTTCAACAGCGTAGAACCCTGAAGCAAAGTCGAAGAAGGAAAGGTACTTGTGACCGCTGAGCGCTTGCTGTTTGGTACGTAGGTCTCCTTGGGGCATTGGCGCTATCTCCATATACTTGTTGACTTCTGCGAAGTTTTGGCAGACTCTCCACTTCTGTGGTTTTGTGGGATCTTGGGGTGGTACTGGGGCTTCTGTTGGTGTATTGTGAGGTGGTAATTCTTGGAACTGGGAAGGTAGTCCGGCTGCTACACACTGTTCATTTATGCGATATTGTAGTTCCTCCAATGATAGTCCTCCCCGTTCGTGTGCTTTTTTCGCAAGTGTTGTTGGAGATACGCATTTGACTTGATCTGGTTGTACGTGTTCTATGATTCCAGCGGCAAGTAATTCATCCAGCTTCCCATGTAAGAACTCCTTTTGGGGTGGAGTTAGACGCTTTTGGCGTACTTTGGTCCCCATTTTCACGCCCTCCGGTAGTTTCAGGGTGTGAATTGCGCCGTCTACTGCCCGTACTTCGCTGACTGACAATGCGAAACAGTCTGCATACTCTGTTAATAATGCTTCCACTTTGTGTCGTTCCTCTAGCGAGAGGTTGTCCCCAATCCTGACAAGCTTCAATATCTCTTGTACCCTCTCTCGTCCAAATGCGCCTTCTTCGCCATTGTTCCTTGTGAATATATTCCCTGATGCTGAGTCAACATCCAGAGCGTCTGGTATAACATCAACACCTGGTGACTGGTCCATGGGTTCGTTTGGCTCTACCAAGCAAACCATGTCATCTGTGGAATCGACGTTGTCAGCAACGTTCACGTCGGAGATATTCGTGGCTTTGGAGACTCCCTCAAGGGGGGTGCGTTACTTCCCCCCAGTGAGTTTGCACGCTTTTGCAACTGCTTTAGGTGACTAATCTCCTTCCTCATACTTTCTCTTGGTCTTCTGCTTTTTCCCCACCTGTATATGGCCCCTCCTAGGCTCCTACTGCACCTGATGTTCTTCCTTTGTTGTTTCTCCCTTTCTTCCTGGCCTCGTCTTCTAATTCTTTCCAACAACTCTTTTCTTTGTCGTGTCTTCTGCTCCCGAGGTGTTTCGAAGACGTATGAGTATGTTGTATCTCTTTTTGGTTCAGTCTGTGGATTATTGTGAGTGGGTATCATTTCCTTCTCGTTGAGAGTTTTCTGATCCACTTCCCTGTCCCTCAGGATATCTGTGTTACCAGATACCCCAATATCATTGCACGCGTTGCCAACTGGTGTTTGCTCTATTACATCTCTTCCTCCACTTCCTTTATCTGCCACCTCTTCCAATACAGGTGTTTGTCTGGGATCGCCTTGGAGCGTCGTTTGCTCTCTTTCCTTTTTCGCGTCTTCATCCTCTATTTCCTCCATCATTACTGTCATTACTTTTCTTGGCGTAATCTTTTTCCCCAGCCCGTCGTTGAAGATCGTTCTCGATTTGCTTCCAACTTTGACTTTTATTGTGTCGCCGTCATATTCATGGGTCGCTTTGAATTGCTTCAATAGTGGTTTCCCGAACAATAGGCTCCAACTTCCCTGGCTGTCAAACACCTCAAATGATCCTTCTACATCCAGTCCCTTCACTCTGACTTTTCCTTTCCACGTCGCTTTTGAGTTTACGCATCTTCCGTCTGCCATGCGCATAACTTTCGTTGACTTTTCCCATCCTCGTATCTGGTTCTGCAGGTTGTGGTATACTTCAATGTCCATGCATGCTACCATTGCTCCGTCGTCAACTAGTGCCGGTATTTGCACTGCATTGTTGTCGTTGTCCACCAATTCAACTGTTGTGTTGAATGGTTTACAGGTACGGCTTAGAACGCTTTCGACGGTGTGCACATCAATAATATCATTTTCTGATATAGCATCGTGTTTTACATCCATGAAATTGTCCATAGTTCGGGTCTCGTGGTCGCCGTTTACTCCACTGACCCTTCCCCTTTTCCCAACTTGAACCCGACAAACAAATCTTCCTCCTCCCTGCCCAGATTCACCCCAATTGCATTGACTCGTCCCAACTCTCTTTGTACGAATGCCCTAAAGTTGCCTTCCACCTTCCTTATCTTGGACTCTGATGTGCATGGGTTTAGGGTACCATCTGCTCCTCTGCCATGCCATCTCTTGCCGCAAGTGAAGCATTCACCTGACCCTGGTTTGAGAGTGCCCGGCTGGTATGGGAATGACATGTTCTCATTGAAGACGGGGTTGCTACCATGTTTGTCATGGAACTTGACAATGTCGTTCTTCCACTCTACTATACCAGCGTCCGTGTTCGGTTGTTGGTCGTATTTGTTAATGTTGGTTTGCAGGGTGGCTTTCTGAGCGTCTGTAAAGTTGCTCGCATGTGGTGGTCACCTGGCTCCACGAGTTGGCGTTGGTGGTGGGCTTGTGATCTGGGCGTTGGCAAACGCTCGCGCTAGCAGTTTGCTAGGTGTTTCTGGCATAGGAGGAATCTGCATGTTCTTCTGTCCTTCCTCTAACTTTTGCAGCCTCTCTTCCTCCTCTCTCGCATCCTTCAGCTCCTGTGCATCCACGTTCTTGATCGCATCGGTAAAGTCCTTCCAGGTTTTGTTTTCCTTTGGAACCTTCTTTCTGAGTACCTTTGGCAGATGTTCCCGCACTGCCCTGATGTCTGATGACCCGTCTGCAATTTCAGTGGCCTTCGCAACCTCCATCAATCTACGTGCGAACTTTTGGTGAGTCCATTGCTGGTCTTCGTCTCTCGTTCCTAGTTCCTTCAGCGTGATCTACATGGCCAGTAGCTCGTCCACATGGTCTGCGACCATTGGTTCAGCTATATCGGGTGGTGGGAACTCCTTTAGGAATTCGGCTTGGAATTTCTTCCAGTCTTCCTTTGTTCCCTGCTCCAAATTTTCATACCATTTGTCAACTCGGCTGCCCGCTTTGAAAAGCAGGCTGACACTGCCTCCCATTTCGTTTGGGACTATGTTTATCTGCCTCATATACATCTCGGCCTTCCTCAGGAAGTCTAGGGGATTTGTCTTCTTCTTGGACCCTCCTGCGAATTCTGGGGCTGCCATCGTGTGGAAATTAACTTTTGGCTTCAGTTTCGGTGACGGCGGTGTTAGAGCTGGTGAGTTTACATGTGATGGGATGTGTGATGGTGGTACTGATGGGTTTAAGAGTCCGCGTTCTTTGCGTTCTCGGGCGATACGATCTACCCAAGTTTCTGTGTCTCATATCTGTGGTGGTGAAGTTGGTGGTGTGAAACTTTCCGGCTCTGGACCAAATTGGTTTGAATCGGTGATGGATGACTCTGTGAGTGACGATATGGTGGTGAGTGTTCCCGAAAGCATGGGATTTGTAGCTGATGATGCGACTGGTTCTGTAGGTGCGGTGGCTGATACTGTGGGTGCGGTAGTCGTTGCAATGAAACGCCCTTTACTATCGTGAGGTCTTTATTTCACTATTTCGCTGTTTTCAGTGGTTCTCTGTGGTTATGCATATGGTGTGTGGTGTCGAATCTCGCTCTTGTCACCAAGATGGAGTAGTGTCAACTAGAGATAGATGTGGCTTGGAATGATGTTGTGTTGCCATGCTACCCGTGTACAAGTGTCCTATGTAGCTAAAGCTAATGCCAAACAAAGCCAAACAATGACTAAGCCTGCCATGTACCCCTACTCCACTGGTTACAGTAACATTTGAGGCGTTAGGCTGGGTGTTTGAGTGGAGTGGGTAGACAGAAGTTGCCATGGTGTGATAATGGATGGGCTAAATATAGAGTTGGAAGAAGAGAACGATGCCGGGAGTTTACATCCGACGTCAAGCGGTTTTTGGCGACACGGTTGGACAAAGGTAGAGAAGGGTACAAAAAAGAGAAAGGAAGGAAAAGAGGACATTGGTTAGTACGCGTTTATATCCCATAAAAACCAGATTTAAAACAAAAAGAGAGAGAGATGAGAAAAAAGAACGGAAAGCGAACGTACCTTATCGTCCTGGACTCCACAGTAGCCACCACCTCCACCACCATTTCCAGCTTTCTCATTACCATGGCCTTGTTGGCCGTCTGCACCAGACCCCGATCCCAGCCCACACCCAGGAGATGAGAATGACAAAGGAATCGTCCTCCTTGATCCGTTATTCGTGTTAGCATTTCCACTCGCGTGATTACTCAAACCTGATCCAGAAATGGGGAGCATCGATGCGAAGGGTATCGTTGGGCAAGTGTATCTGGAGCGTTGAATGGTGGTGGTGGTGGCCGTAGTGTGGAAGAGAATGATCCAGAGAGTTTACCGCTGACGTCGAGAAACCTTGGCATCAGAAGATGACGACGACGGGATCATAAAAGAGAGATCTGGATTGACAGAAAGAGACAAAAAGGAGAAAATGTCACCTCTGGGCAAATGTACACATGCTGCTAGCTTTCGTAGATTTCGTTATTTAAAAACTGAGGCTCCCGAGCCCTTGACATAGTTCCAGAACCAGCAGTGTTAGGACCATCCAGCTCCTTTCAGAGCATCTAGTGGTATCCTGGATTCACCACAGTAAATTTGCCGAGGATTACGCAGAGAGTTGGTGAGCTGCGATGTTTTGTCGTTTTGGACGTTCAGAGGTTTGGAGGCGTGACGAGTGTGACAGCGTGACGGTTGAGAGTCAGAAAAAGGATGTTGACAATGACGACGACGACGAGAATTGTGATCAATGGGGGACAGAGACAGAAAGTGTAAGCAATACCCTGCGTGGAAGCCTGAAACCCTTAAACAAAGATTTGTCTACTGAGTCCTGACGCCAGAGCAAAGTGTTGAGCTGTTTTTGTTGGGAGTCAGAATGAAACCGACACTGAAACCGAAACTGAAAATGAAGAGAACCGGCAGAAGACAACGGAAACGGGAAAAGATGAAATGTACCTTAGATATCATCCCTTGGACCACCTAACCTCATACCCTCATACCCACTACCACTACCACCACTCCGTTCTCCCTCATCATTACCTTCTTCACCATCGCCTCTATTTCCAAAAATCAACAAAAATGATTTAACATTATCCCCAGTCTCAATCCTCTTTTACACCCACCCAGACCCGTCCTTTCCCTTTGTGCAAAGGCACTCGTCCGTCGTTTGGTTGGTTTGGGCTGCAATTTGGACAACCCCTTTTCGTGAGCATGAGTTCTTTGATGAAGGCGGAGAAGAACAGCAGGGGGTTGAGGGTTGGGGGTTGGATTTATGGTCGTTGGAGTGCAGCTGCGCTGAGGATGGAAGAACAAGTGATGGCAATGCGAGAAAGTGTGCATCTTGAAGACAAGGAAAGGTGTTTTCATCCATTCTCCTCCTTCAACAGCGCCGGCTGCTGCTCCTTCTACGGCTTTTCTGCTCTCTCTCCGAACCAGCTTCGGAATCATCCAGGGTCTCGTAAGCCCTCAATCAATTCTGACACCGTATGGGATGGTAGGAGCGGTATTAGAGCGAACGGGTGAGGGTCTCATTGGATGTGTTCGATGTGCTGGATTCGTTGTGCGTGGAGATAGGGTTGGCGAGAAAAAGAATGATTTGGAGAGTTTACGGTCGACATTTGCAGGTCTTGAGGTAGGGATAGTAGGGAGGTTGCTTCAGTGTCTAGATAGGTAGAACGAGAACAAGAACAAATTGTTAGTACCATTCGTTGATTGTCGAGAAAAAGTATAAAAACACTCACCTCCTGCAGCTTTACCACAAAGCTAAACTCGCATCACTTTTCGTTCAACTCGCACCCACTAGTGATGTGCGGGCCAGGGCCTAAAGCCTGAAGCCCGCCCAAGCCTGGCCAAGCCCAAGCCCGACAGAGGGCCTACAGGGCCTGAGGGCCGGGCTTACGAATGTAGCAAGCCCGAAGCCCACGGCCGGCCTTGGGCCTTTGCCATTTCTACATGCCACGTCATCGCGAATTTTTAGAGTTTTAGACTTCGAAACTACTGCTTGTATCTTGTCTCACTCAGCAGCGGCCGTCAGTGTTCGTATCTGGTTCGTATCGTTCTTTCCTCGCTCTTACCGAGAGCAAAGTATATGAGGAGTGTTCGTGTCAATGGCTGTCCATGGTTGAGCAAGCAACCACTTCCACATGGTGGCGCAGGTTTCTCTATAGGCTGAGCATTTTTCTGCGGTTGAGCTAGTGCATATTTCGTCGTTTTCTCCTTTTCGACTAGTCTATCCATCTTATTGTACACTTGGCCTTATAAATCCGTAAAAAAAAAAAATCGAAAGCTTTGTTACTCCCCCTCTCGAGATGGCAAATACTTTGGGAACTGTGCAGCAAGATGCCAATCCTGGCAGACGCCCTCGTGTTGCCACTTCGAAAGTCACTGATCCCAATAACATCGGAGAGATACAGCTCTCATCTCACCAGCAAGCGCGAGCGCATGCCAAAGCCTCGGAGAACACTGCCAGTAATGCTGTAGCTGGTGAACATGGTATGTGGTTGAAGCCTTCTGATTGATAATTCTTCACTCGTCTTACGATTGTCTCAGTTACCACAAAGAACACTGAATCTACGCATGCGTCAAAGCGAAAGCCTACAGGTGATGCAAATGGAAATCAGCAACACAAAAGTATGTATTCTGAAATTATTGCCTGCTATATTTTACTCATATACGAATTCTCTTATGAACAGAGAAGCGACGTTCCAAGAAGACCGGAAATGAAAGTGCTGCTGAAGATACTGCCAAAAACACCGCACCTGAACTGATGGTTGACCTTGCCATGTCATCCAGCGAGTCTGAGGTTGACGATAAAGCGAAGCTTTCTGTCACTCGTGACATCGATCATTTCTTCCGAATAGTCTCGCTACCTGGCGGAAAGAAGAAGAAAGAATGCGTACTTTGCAGGTGAGATATGTATGCTTAGTTGTTGATTGAGATACTGACAAGGGCTGTTTTCTACCAGAAAGCGGTACGTTGTCAATACATCTACGTGTCGGCGTCATATGCAGAGTGATCATGGGGTATGTTTGTGATTTTCCTAAATTTCTTTTTTACTGACAATCCCATAGGGCAAGTATCGGAAATGGGCTCGAGAGAATAATTTCATCTCCATGCTGCCTGAAGACAGCCAAGCCCGATGTCAAGAGAAGCAAGATCCAGCTCAGAGCTCAATAGAGGGGCATGTGCGGCCTTTACCCCCTCGAGAAAATGTTGTACCCTATTCCGATGCCCTTTTCCTTGAAGCTGCGATTGAATGGCTTGCGGAGACCAACCAGGTAGGTCCATCTAGTACTACTCCACCTTTGGTATGTTACTAATGTACATTTGCAGCCTATCAACGCCATTCATCACCCGAAATTCCAGAACATGATTGATATTGCTGCGCAGGCCACAAATGGCGTAAAAATCCCTGGTCGCAAAGCAACTCGTCGAGCAATCATTGATCTATTTAAGAAGAATATCAGTGCACTCCGACAAAGACTTCTAGTTAGTATTATCACTTCTGTTTTGATTATTTTGAACTCAATTTCTCTGTCCATTCTCTCTAGTCCGACGCAGTTCAAGGTACCATTAGCATCACTTGCGATGCCTGGCAGGCAGGAAATGGTGATGCATATTTTGCGGTAACGGGGCACTGGATAGAGGAGAAGGCCCCTGGCGAGTGGAAACTTGAAGGCGCGCTGCTTGGGTTTACACAGATGAATTCAGCACACAGTGGTCTTGCCCTTGGCCGGGCTCTTTTCAAGATACTACGTTGTTTCAAAATTGTCAACAAGGTATTGTGTTACTTCTCCCACTTCTCATTCACATCAGATTCATTTGCCTTGATCAGCTTGGTTGGGTGACTTGCGACAACGCCTCCAATAATGGAACAATGCTCGAAACCCTTGGGCGACTGGTGAACGCGCATAGTTCTCGTCGTGGAATGAAGAAATGGGATCATGTCAACCGGCACATTCAGTAAAACCCTGTCTGCCGTTGATCTTCATGACAGCTCACAACTTTTCATTAGATGCTTGGCTCATATCATTAACCTTGCGACACAGGCCCTTATTTCCACTCACTCAAAGGCAAAACACTATGATCCAGAATCTCCAGAGTCTCATGAGCCTGATCTCGAAGCTGTGGAACGTGATGTCCTCGGACTGGTTAGAGCCATTGTTGTAAAGGTAACTATCACTTTTGTCTGTGCTGTATACTTTCTCATTGACAAGATGCATTCAGGTTCGTTCTTCAGCAAAGCGCAAGCAGGCATTTCTGGATTTGCAGTTGCGAACCACCAACAAGGCTTTGCAACTTCTCATTGATATGGTGGTGCGTTGGTCCTCAACATATACAATGCTTCATCGAGCAGAGAAACTCAGAAAGGTGATTACAACATACTCTTATTACTTTACTTATGTGCTCATGACTGACTATGTTTATAGTTCGTTGATGTCTTCCTCTATGAGCTTTCGCGTGAGGAGAAAGATGTTACCAAACGCCGCAAAATTGATGGGTTGGCCCTCAGTAATGATGAATGGATCCAGGTTAATACACTGATCGACCTCCTCACTGTAAGTTACACCACACTTTTTGGGCTGCGAGTATCATCCTCTGAACTTTAATGATTTTTCAATAGCATGCCGATAGTGCTCAGCAAGCCTTTTCCTCTGAACACGAACCCACTCTGCACAATGCAATTCCTGCACTGGAAAGGCTTCACATAGCATGGGAGAAACGCAAGAGCAAAACAAAATACACAAAGTTTACTGATGCACTAAATGCCGGTGTCGACAAGCTTGGGAATTACTACAACAAGACGTCTGATTCTGATGCCTATGTTTTCTCAATGTGTGAGTCTTTCAAACCTTCTATTCTTCCTCAAATATGATAAGCTCACCAACTTTACAGTACTGAATCCCAATGAGAAGATGGGATATTTCAAAGCAAACTGGGATGAGGATGAATGTAAGGAGGTTTTAGCTTTCACCGAGCAAATTGTAAGTTTTGCCTTCTTGATTTGATCATATTTTCATGTTTTTTAGTTTAAGGAACGCTACGAGGAACTGAATGGCAAATCTGCACTATCTCAGAGGCGAAGTCTTGCCAAATCAGATAGTACATTGCTGAGAGAACTGTCTGATGATGAAGATGATGAGTCCACAACTCAAGGATCTGTTCGGAATTCTGCTACTACTCCAGAGCCCTGGCGCAGCGAGTTCAACTTATACTTAAGTGCAATAGATGTTGTTCCAACAGGCATGTCTATTGTCAAGTGGTGGGGGGTAAGTTGTATATTCCGTTCGATTTTTTTGCTTTCAGACTGACTTTCTCAACAGTCACGAACATCAACATATCCAACTTGGAGTTCTCTTGCTCGTGATTATCTCGCCATCATGGGTTCATCAGTCTCAAGTGAGCGAGCATTCTCTGGTGGTGGTATAGTAATCAGCAAACGCCGGAATCGCCTTAAGAGTGATGTCGTTGAAGCACTTCAATTCCTCAAGTGTGTCATCAAGCGAAATTTGATATTCCGAGAGCATGCGTCTTCAAAAACTGAGTACGCTTCAGAGGGACAAGATGTAGCAGAAGAATTAGAGTTTATTGAGGAGCACCAGGAGTTTCTAAAAGACAGTACTTATGATGAGATTTGGCAGCCAGATGACAGTCAGGACGATGAGGAATGGGAGGATGTAGTGTACTAGTGTTATAGATAAATCTAATATGCGCTCACAGTCCTTGTTTGTCAGTAAAGCCCTGGGCTTAGCCCAAGCCTGGCCCAGGCCCGCATCGGGCTTGGGCCTAGGGCCAGGCTTTGGATTTTGCAAGGCCTGAGCCCTTAAAAACCAGGCCCTGGCCCGCACATCACTAGCACCCACAGAAGCCCTCTCATGCACACTACCCGCATGGACCTCACTGCCACGTCTCGTTCCGACAACTCGACCTTGCGAACCTCTGCATTCTGGAATAGCTTCAGTCTCCAAGCAACTAGGTTGAGAGACGAGGTGGGGAGGGATTCTAGATGACTGACTAGCCCCAAAGTCAACGATAGTCCATATGCAGGGTTGCGGGACTCAGGGAGAGAGGCGTTGGGAGTGACGAACAGTGTTGGGCAAAATGAGAAGGGCTTTTGCGTGGAATGGGCTGAGGAAGGAAGGAACGGTGTTCAGGGCACAGGTTTTAGAAGAAACACCGAGGGAACTGACAGGGTCAATGTGGGTAACCAGGCTGACCATACTGTGTAGCCAAGAGCCAAAGCGACTTGGCGGTGAAGGTAGTACACCGGGGAAAGTGACCAGATGCGTAAGGGTGGGCAGAGAAGGGAAGAGAATGAGTAGGTGGAGATGGGGGACGTTTGTTTCGGTGGAAGACGACGACGAGAAAGCCAGTGCGCAAAGAAGAGCAGTAGTCGGGTGCTCTAGACAGACTTGAAGCCAAAGTAAAACCCAAAAACATTCGACAAAACTTTGTTATGGTAATTTGAAGCGGCTCTTGTACGCTTTTTGTTGAGGACGTCAATGATGACATGATGGGCGCGTACCGTCACAGTCAGACTGGGGAAAAGTGCCACTGCTTCGCATGGCAAGTTATGAGGCCCTCCTCAACAAAACCTCATTCTTATATTGACTACGTTGCAGCTACTTGCAAAGTAGTATGAGCGAAATAAGTTGGGAGTTTGAACCCGTAGAAAAGACTTTGAGGTCGCTACAGGTCGCTAAGAGTACGACATAAACATAAATTAATGACGATGAAGAGGCAAGAATTCTGAATTACGAGGGCGCCGAGGCTGAAGCCAAGCTTCAGAAGCAGAGGAAGTAGGGCGGCGAGTACTGGCAAACGTTGGATAACAATTAGTATGGCCATACTTGCGGAGAGAAAGCCGTGGACGCGAGTAAGTATAGGGCTCCTATCGGATCGGATTGTGTCGGATTCAGATGCCATCCGCTCAGATGGGTGGTCTGCAAATCCCAATCCACATCCGCCGGATGGTATCCGAGCATCCGACAGATGATCGCCGGACGAGTTCTGCTTCCCTTATATAGTATATCTATGATCACATGACATACAGATAAGATAAACAACATGATGGCGGCCAAGGAATGCAAAAGAGTAACAGAAAATAAACCAAGGATATGAGCTGGAGAGAAAAGATAATAAATTAAAGAATAGAAAAGTATGTGTCTAGGTTTCAGACCCGACACCGCGCCTTCAATATCGGAGCACCAGCGTTCGCGAAACACTCAAACCAGTCAGCGTTATGAAGGATTAATGCTGTCTGTTGAAGCCACACATACTACTGGTTACGGCCGTTAATTATTTTTGTGTATTTCTCTACTCAGTAATAGTACTATATAGTATTTCTGAAACTTCCAGTGTTGGGCTTTCCATCCGCATCCGAATCCGAAGCAGCAATCGCTCGGATGGCGCCGGATCATCCGATCTGCTAAGTAAGTATCCCATGAAGCACGACGCTGGCAATGAAGGTGAGATGAGTCAACACACTGGCATGACATCATGATTGTCGACGTATGTAGACCCGGTCCAGACTCAGTCTGGATATTTCGGGTTGATCGGGAAAGTAGAGACCGGCGTGGTGTGGTGACGACACACAGTTGGGTTGAGTGGCAACGAAAAGGGGTGGGAGTTTGAGGTCGTGGTAAAATTTTCGAGGTCAACATAAGTTAACTCGGCCTTAAAGGGCCTCGTAACCCCACTTCTTCCCGATCTAGTCACTCAGAAACAGTATGCTTATACTTAAGCTAGTAGGTGCGTGTCCAGTTCATTTTCTCAAGTTTTTCTACTCTGTTTGATTTATTGACACATAAATACTTATATACTGCCCAGTCACCCAAGAGAACAACAATCGCAACTACAGCTTCGTTTTCTTATTTTCTGCATGTAGCTGCCACAAAAGCTTCAAGTCTCACACTGGTGACTGGTCTGCCGAGCAATTCGCATTCCGTCTTCTCTCAATCCTAAACGGTTGGTGTAGGAATGGAATCCATGATGACCCCAAGTAGGATCCTGTCACGTACATCTACTCTCTCAAATCCAACAACACGTATTCATGCATCTCTGTTATCCAAATTACTTACTCACCAACGTCAACGGCACCATGCGCTACCCAGTCTCTTCTCATTTCCCTAGGCTCTTCTGAATCCATGGACATAGACTAAATCAATATCGAAGCTGCTTCGTCACCAGTACCCTGGACACCTTGAACGATGTCACTTTCGTGTCCTCTTTGACTGTTGACACTCTCAGAACCCTCGAAATCAAGGATTCCCTAAGGCCTTGAGAGTACGATCATATAGGATTTGGGAACAACTGGATGGATTTCGGCTAGTAGAAAGATGGAAGCAAGGGAACGGAAGCGGGAAGTCATAGCAAAGAGCAGGTTGCGCAAGTGTTATAGCCTGGGTTGATTGAGGATGTCTACTCTGAGGTGTTCAGGTTCAGGCAGTGATGTCAAGACGTTGATAGTATCGGTACGTACTATCTATTTGATTTTCTTCTCATTTCCTCTCTTTCTTTATGGTCTCATTTCACACTGTTTTTTCTGTATCTGACTTTCATTCTAGATCAATACGCAACCGCAGTATGGCCCAGTGCACACGAGAAAGATGTCTTGAGGGTATCAGAGACACACACTTGAAGTCGGGTATAGAAATTGGGATTGACCAGAGCAGATGTAGGACTCATGTGTGATGCTGACAGCCACTCTACTAGTATCGTATGTCTCTTTTGGATCCAATACGTATTTGTACTTATGCACCTCTATCTAGATTACCCACCATTCAACTTTGACTACCATACCAAACCTCTCCCCTCAACCTCTCCCCTTTCCCGAGACAAAGATGGTAATTAAAGCCTCATCGTCATCTTTGCCATCAATTTGTCATGGTCACTGTCATCCATACCGGACTCGGATTCCGACAACGACGCTACCCCAATCTCAGCTCAAACCCTCTTTTAGAATCCACTTTTGAAATCGAGGACTTTCAAATGCAAACCCAACGAAATCCGAGCTGTGGGTGAGGTCTGAGACTCATGCTAGAACTATCAGACACCTCAAGGACGATTGAGTGGTCAGAGAGTTCTCAGTGGTTATTGGACCGGAGAAGGGACGGAAAATTGGGACGAGGATTATCGAAAAGTTCAGCTCAAATTCCAATGGCTATGGTGAGTGGGAACAACGAATCATGAAAGTTTGAAAGGGAGGCCAAGGACAGTTGAAAAGGCTATTGCGGAATGCAAGTTAAATGGCGAGGCTCCTATTGAGGTGGGACATCAATGGAATTGGTACATAATCATATTTATCTCCTTTCTTCCTCGTTCGCTTTTCTTCAACTTTTCTTCTTATTTCTTTCTGTATCATTGTGTGATCCATTTGCTCATTGTATCTGACTCTCATTCATCGCTCATTGGAAATGCTTCAGCGCATATATGCTGCACACGAGACTGAACTGACATCTTGAAGTTTTGGAGACTGAGAGCTGGCTTTCGAAGCTAGAATTGGCCTGAGCATCGGATGTTCTAGAGTGCGTGTTATGCTTGATTAGCTTGCCTAATGTATGCGTACGTTTCCTCTCTGTTTATACTGACCCAAAGTTGAATTCACGCATCTCTAGACTCTATCTAACTTTGCAACCCTCTTCTCCTTTTCAAGACAAAGATGAACAACTTCGTTACTATTATCGCCAGTACCTGGTACTCGGATGCTGACGACGATGCTACCCCAGCTTTGGCCCCGTTCAATTTCCATCAAGACTCTGTCACCTCATTTTCGATATCAGAACCACCTCCATCTGAATCCAAGTTTCGTGACTGTGTAATAGTAGGTTAGTCTTTGCCCACCAGGAAACAGAGAGGAGTTGGGAGTGGTAGAGATGCTAGTCGATGTGAGTGATGAGGAAGGATAGGCTATGTCTCCTAATCACGTAGCCTATAGTATATAGTTGATAATTGTCGTCATTTTCGCTGTAGAAAACTTAGACCATTAGCACGCTGTGCTAATGACACATGTATAAATTCATAACACTATAACACATCTGAAGTAACAACTCCTAACGAAAGAAAAGCCATAACGGACTCTGCATTGTCCCAAGTACTTAAAGAGTCTTTTGGGATTGATATCCGAGTCAACAAACATACTAGTAGTAATCGTGATATCTCCGAACATCAGGGCACTAGAAAGACCCAACTGCACACAAAGCAAGATACATCATGTAGGATGCTTCACCGAGAGCCTCAAAGCGAACGCAGATGGACCGAGTGCGCTAGCAGCCATCGTAGGTTCATCATCCAGAAAACCAAATCATCGAAATATTTCCAAAACCAGCAGCTTCAAGGCCATCCGGCTCCATCCAGAGTATTCAATAGTATCCAGCAATCACCACTGTGAGTTTGGCGAGAATTGCGCAGAGTGCTGGCGTGCTATGATGTTGAGCCTTTGGATTTGTATGTGACAGGTGTGACAGATGTGACATGCGTGATAGTCAAAATGTCGAGATTTTGACGACGATGACGACGACGATTATAAGGAATGGTGAATCCAGAGGTACGTAGAAGAGTGTAAGGATTGCCCTTCGTCAGGGCCTGAAGCCTTGGAGTAAAGATTTGCCCAAGACACTTGATCGTTGCCTGGACTTGACTCCAATCCAGACCTAAATCTCGAAATGTCCAGGCAGTGAAGTACCAGCACCTGCACTCTGGTGGTACTGGAGTGGGCAACATAGGGGCGAGGTGAAGACATCTATTGACTTGGGGGCGGGCAAAGGAATCAAGTTGGGAGCATTGGGCAGGAACATAGGGAAAGGGAGTCAGGGAGCATCCGTGTGGGTTCGGCGAGACGTCTGGACGAAGAAGGGGAGAAAGAAGTGGTTATTAAGTGTTTGTCGTCGATATGAAATAAACTTTAAGGCAAAAAAAAAGGCAAAAAAGGACGAACCCGAAAAAATGAAACTGACACTGAAAATGAAACCAAAACAATGAAAGGAAGTGTACCTTGAGTATTATCAATATCATCCCTCATACCCATCCACTACCACTACCACCACTACATTTTCCCTCATCATCACATCCTTCTTTACCATCATCTCTACTTCCAAAAACCGACGAAAACCCCTTGACATTATCATCCCAAACCTCCTTTACAACCACCCAAACCTGTCCTTTCCCCTCGTCAAAAGACGCTCCGAGTGGTCCGGTTGGTTTAGGCGGCGATTCGGAGAAAACCCTTCTCGTGAGTGTGAGTTCTTTGGTGAAGGTGGAGGAGAAGGGCAGGAGGTTGGGGGTTGGGGTTGGGTTTACGGTCGTTGGAGTGGCTGTGCATCTGGGTCGAGGATGGAAGAAGTGGAGGGCAACGGGCACGCAGGAAAGTGTGTGTCTTGGAGACGAGGAGAGGCGTTTTGAGTCATTCTCTTCGTCCAGCAGCGCCGGCTGCTGCTCTTTCTGCGGCCAAACCACCTTTGGAACCGTCCACGCTTTTGCGAATCCTCAATCAACTCTGACACCCTATGAAGAGATGGTAACGGCGGCATGAGAGCGAACGGGTGAGGGGGTGTCTAGGTCATTGGATGCGTTCGACGTGTTGGGGATGGGGTTGGCGAGAAACAGAATGATTCCGAGAGTTTACGGTCAACGTTTGTAAGTCTTGAGGTGGACGTGGAGGTGGGTATGGAGGTTGCTTCAGTGGCCAATACATAGAAAGAAAAGAAGACAGAAAACGAAAAAAAAGAAGTAGTGTCAGTCGTCTGTTGTCAAAAAATATGTATGAGACAACTCACCTCCAAGGGTAGCTTTACCACCAAGCTGATTAGAACCCAAACTCATATCACTCTTCGTTCCACTCGCACCCATAGAAGTCCTCCCATTCGCACTATCCGCTTGGGCCCCATTCGTCAAACCTCCCTGGTACCTGGTACGTCGCGTTTGAGAACAGATTTGGTCTTCAAGCGACTTGGTTGGACGGGTTCCAGACGACTGACTAGCCCAAAGTCAACGCAGAACTGGCGTTTATGTAGGTGAGAGGCGTTGGGAGTGATGAACGGCTTTGGGGAAAATGAGGAAGACTTTCGCGGGGTATGGGGTGAGGAAGGAAGGAATGGTAGCACGGGTTTTAGAAGAAACACCGAGGGAACTGACGGGTTGGAGTGGGTGACCGGGCATGCGAGCGAACAGCCAAAGTGACTCGGCGTTAAAGTGAAGATAGTACACAGACGCGTAAGGATAGGCAGAGAAAGGAAGAGAATGAGTAGAAGGTGGAGATGTATCAAATTTTGAATGGCTTGCAGTGGGTTGTCTCAGTGGAAGACAACGTCGAGAAAGTCGCGACAAACGGCGAGTTCCAAATTTGGCGTTCACATGCTTGGCACCGCATTGCTGTTGTGGTATCATACTTCCAGTACACACGTTGACTCTTTCTACCACCACCACCACCACACGCACCATGAACGACCCACAATCCCAGCGCAAAATCCCCCCCTCCGTTCCAAACATCCCACAACCATCGGAAGAAGCTCGAAATAGCCTGAGTGACGCAGAGAAGGGACAGGCAGGCATCGGACGGCGTCAATCCTCCGAGAAATCCTCTGCGCCAGCAGGAGATAATGCTGGAAACGAGAAAGGAAAGGGGAAGGGTGAGTCTGTCTTTTGGCTAGATTTACCAATGGCGCCGCTGACTCGAATGCAACTGCAGAGCCGAAATCTGACCCGTCCCAATCTGTTCCCGCCAGCACTGCGAGTGATCCGGTGAAGCCGGGATCTGCCGCTCAGCATACTGGCGGAGATGTCGGAACTACAGCCTTGCCTCAGTCTACTGGGCACTCCGTTCATTCAAACAGTACGGCTACCCGGCGTTCCTCAAATGCTCAGGATGCTCAGACAGATTCCAAAGGTGAGTCTGCTGTTGTTTCTTTGTCTGACTTGGATACTGACTGTTCCGTTAGTCCGTAACGTTATGGAAGAAAATTCCAAGTCTGAACCTATGGCAAACAATAGTAAGTAATTACCTACTTTTGAAAGAAATGACCTCTCACATGTACGCAGACACCAAGGATGATGCTCCTCCTGGTGTATCAGGTGAACCAAATTCTCAAGAGACCGACAAGTGTAAGTAGCACACTGTCTTCACCTGGTGGTCAGGCTGTCATGAATATTGGTTTTTTTTCTAGCATTGGAGGGTGGCACAGTGCCAGATAACCTGTCTGATTCCATTGCGCGGATTGCAAAGGGCCTAGATGTACTTCTTTCTTTGATTACTGAAAGTGGTGAGTAACACTAGTATATCAGATGAAGTGTCTTCATTGACTACGCTTATAGCTGAGGACTCAGAAAATGCTCAGCAGCATGTCAATGAGACCAAGAAGAAGAAGGGAAACCTTCACCGGCTATTGGGCATCACAGAATATCAGAGTCCCTACACTGGTGAGTCTTTACAACATTGTTATAACTCTCTGACCAATCAACTGTCTTTTGAGGAACCCGAGACTATGACTATACTCGTAAATACCCTAAGGACGAGTTAGGCAAAGAGGCAAGTGAGAATGCCCGAGTGTGGAAAGTTTACCTCGATGAGGCAGAAACTTTTGATGACGAGATGTTGAAGGGTTTTAGGGACACTCTTGATGCTCTACTTGTCTTTGTGAGTGTGAAATATGGTTCATATATAATACTTTATTGACCTGATTACTAGGCAGCACTCTTTTCTGCTGTAGTGACATCCTTTGTCATTTCCACTGTTGTCAATCTTCAACCAAATTACACTGAGATCACAGCCAGGCTTATGTTCGAACAAAACAATCTACTGCGTGCAGCTATGAATACCACTGCTCCGCAATCTGTTCCACATGCATCAGTTGATTTGGATAATGCTGATGTCAGTACCAAGGATCTCTGGATCAATGGCCTGTTCTTTGCCAGCCTGTCCCTCTCCCTGGCTACAGCTCTTCTCTCTGTGCTTGTTAAGCAATGGCTTCAAGCATATACTCTCTCCCTTCCCACTGGTAATGCTCAGGAGCGTGCCAAAATTCGTCAATTCCGCTACCTTGGATTTGAAAAGTGGAGAGTTCCTGAGATCATTGGGCTCTTACCTATTATACTCCATGCATCCCTTGGCCTCTTCATGGTTGGCCTTTCAGTCTATGTTTCAGAGCTTCACCAATCCCTTTGTTGGATTGTGGTCTCTGTCACTGGCATATCCTTTTTGATGTATTTTGGGAGCATCATCATCCCTGTCATTCACATCCAATGCCCATATCGAGTCCTAATACTATTTTCCCTTCTCCAGCTCCTTCCGTTCCCACTCAGCATTTTTCAATATTTTTGGAAACTAGTCACCTATCATGGGCAAAGATATTATTACCATTTTCAGAACAGGCATCCTTCAAATCTTGAGCCTAAATGGCCCTCTGCTCCAAACACATCTCTCAGGCATGCAGAGACCATGTTTCTTCACCTTATCCCTCCTACAGAGGATGACGATTACAAACTATCATCCTCATCTACTCAACATCACACTATGTTGGCTTATTGTCTCCAATGGCTACAAAATCTGCAGTCAAATGATTCCATCCAGGAGGTGGTTCATCAGGCTGTGCATGGTGTCTTCCATGATACCACTCTCAAACATCCATGGGAGGAAATCTACTTCCAACCAGCTTTGAAATGCTATGTGGGTCTTGACTGGAACTCCATTGAAGCCTTCATATGGGGTACACTGAGGAGGAGGGATGAAACAGATAATCACAAAGTCTGTTTATCACTCAACAGCCTCTGGAGGAAGGCTAAGGAGATTTCTCACTTTCCTCCTCAAGAACCAGGATATGCACTTCATGATGCAGCTAAAAATGGATACTTCCATATAGTCAAGGTCTTGGTTGAAAATGGAGCTGATGTTAATGCAGGGGAAGGGTATTATGGGTTTGCATTGCAAGCAGCAGCACAATGGGGAGATTTGGATATTGTCAAGTATCTTGAGGAGAAGGGGGCAGATGTTAATGCAGAGGGAGGGTTTTATGGGTTTGCATTGCAAGCAGCAGCATATAGGGGGCATTTGGATATTGTCAAGTATCTTGTGGAGAAGGGGGCAGATGTTAATGCAAAGGGAGGGGAATATGGGTTTGCATTGCAAGCAGCAGCATGTAGGGGATATTTGGATATTATCAAGTATCTTGTGGAGAAGGGAGCTGATGTTAATGCAGGGGGAGGGTATTTTGGGTCTGCATTGCAAGCAGCCACATTTGGGGGACATTTGGATATTGTCAAGTATCTTGTGGAGAAGGGGGCAGATGTTAATGCAGAGAGAGGGGAATATGGGTTTGCATTGCAAGCAGCAGCATGTAGGGGATATTTGGATATTATCAAGTATCTTGTGGAGAAGGGAGCTGATGTTAATGCAGGGGGAGGGTTTTTTGGGTTTGCATTGCAAGCAGCAGCATTTGGGGGGAAGTTGGATGTTGTCAAGTATCTTGTGGAGAAGGGAGTAGATGTTGATGCAAAGGGAGGGGAATATGGGTTTGCATTGCAAGCAGCAGCATGGCTTGGAAGGTTGGATGTTGTCAAGTATCTTGTGGAGAAGGGGGCAGATGTTAATGCAAATGGAGGGAGATATGGGTCTGCACTCAAAGCAGCACAGACAATATATACACTAGAGGAAGTGAAATATCTCCAAGAGCATGGAGCAACTGAGTAGGATTAATTCAGAAGTTCTGGTACCTCCATAGATATCTAGGTAGTGTTTTATACAGGCTTCCTCTTTCTTCAATATTCACATGTGTACATTGATTTTTATAAAAAATTCAATAGATCACTCTATCTCGCCCCACCCCTCCCCACTTGTACTCATATCCTCACAGCTTCACTCATTTGCCCCCCCTCACACCTCCCTCTGGCCCCATGGGTTCCATCCATCCTGGCAGCCTGTGAAGTTATCTTAACCCACCCCCTCTTGACAGACCCTGATATGGTGTAAAGTGGGGGGGGGGTTGCTCACTAGTTTGCATAGGTGAAGCTGTCTCTATTTTTAATTTATGGTTTTTTTAAAGTAGCTGGGGGAATGGAGCTGGATGGGAAATGTGGAAATGGTGAGGGGGGCTGGAGGTTGGGAGGAATAAGACAGGTTGGGCAGAATGAATGGATGTGGTCTGTGTAGTACGAATATGAAAAGGGAAAAGAAAACAAACCAGACAAAAAAAAGAAATATCAGTTCATTGAAGATGTTGGCGAAAATAAATGAAATGCAGACAAAACTCTACTTAACAATAGCATCCAGGCTGAGATTGAGTGAGGTGCACGCTGTGCCAAAAATACCGAAAATGACAAAGACAAATAGGTCCAGCATATATTTTCAATCACTGGCATTCCAGGCTTTCTCTCCCAAAAGTCATCATATTGATCCTGATCTCCATTGTGATCAACATCACCCCCAACAAGACTGCCTCTCAAGCCACAATAGCCAAAGTAGATGCTCAACGCATAGAAAAGGCCATGCCCCCCTTCCTCCAACTAGCCCCACCAGCATCATAATCAAATCTGAAGACCCCTGTTCCAAAGGAACTTTGATTTTGGGTAAGGCATGACATGGATCCTGGATTTTGCCAGATATTCACCAGAAAACCTGCCAGACAGATGTTACATAATCATCTGCTATCTGCAGATATGGATGCACACAGATACGAATCTCAATCTCAAAAAATTCCTAAATCCAGCCAGATACCAGTCATCTGAACATGTAAGAAATGAATTTTAGAGTGAATGAAATACAACTAAACTAGTTACTGTCCAGGTCAGATCCTTTTCCTTTCCTTTGCCCTTTCCCTCACTTTCATCCTCAGCCTGAACATATCAATACATTCCTGCTCTGGAACAAAACCACAGTCCCACCATGAAGAAAGAACTGTCCCTGCACACACGGAGTCTTCATTCAAGGAGTGTCAGAAATGAGACACCATCTGACTTCCACTGGAAAAAGAGTGCTCGCAATGAACAGAGGTTGCTAGGCAAAGAATGAGCTGAGTACAACTGTGAGAACTGTAAGACATCTTACCTGGAATAGAGTAGTAGTTGAAACCCATCTGGACAAGCTCTGGTGATCAGTTCTTAACACTTTCCCAGTACACGAGTGCATCAGTGTTCTTGACAGTACCCTCAGAAAGATACTGTTTGAAAGGGTCTTCGACTTTCTCTGCATGAAAGTACTTTGCTTCAAGAGGGTTCTAAAGAGTATAAGAGGAATCAGTTCAAGATCTAGATGTGCAAAAACAATAAAACATACCTGCTTCTTGTGGTCCTTGGCAGTTTGAGTAGATGAGGAGGCAGTGTTCTTGGCCAGATCTCTCTGGCCAGTTCAATGGCCTGCTGAATCCATTGCTCCAACCAGCCTTGAGAGTGGAAGTACTGTGTCTTGTGTGTGGGAGACATTACTAAAGGAATAGTGAACACAATTAAAGAATCAAAAGACTGTAAAAAAGAAGATGCACTCATAGCAATTTGATAGACTGCTGATGTCATGAAGTCTATATTTGGTACTATTTATTTCCTCTTATCTCCGTACCCTTGGATCTCTATACCATTCCTCGGACCTTTACACCATATGACTCATGTTCCACATGCTATGCACTGGACCTTTCATTTCTCTGATACAGCTTCCTTTTACAGCCTTCTTTACAGCTTCTGTGACAGCTTTACTTTACAGCCTTACCCTTACATATATAAACCCTGTCCTGACACCTGGTTCCCCATCTTGACCTCTTCGTCGTTGGGACCAGGTGTGTATTCCCCGTTTCACTAATCTTTTCACCTTTACTGATGAACACTGTAGTTCCAGTACTTACTGCTGTCTGTTAGGTATTTAATACATTCTTCATCGTTGGGACCAGTTCCAGTACTTACTGCTGTCTGTTAGTCGAGTCGAGCCTGTAGCTCCTCGTTATCGCTATCTAAGCGCTCGCCTCTTTGTGACATTAGGTCAAGATCCCTTACTGCACCAGTAGCCTCCGTATAGGTCGCCCTTGCAGGTACTACTGCCACCACGTCTGGACGATACGCCGCACCATCCTCAGTCTCGGATTCATCTGTCTCTGCATCTCCCCCACCGCCTCCGACACCATTACTCTGTGTAGATTGGCTACACGGTCTTGACTTAACAGATCAGAAGCACGTCAGCTTTGATATTGACAGCTACCTTGAAAACGGAGAAGAACTCTACAACAACTGCCAGCAACAGCCTTGTCCCCACGCTCATCAATCCATCCCCCAGGTCCGCTACTATTTCTGGGAAGGAGAAAACAGTATAATCCTACCCAGCAATCCAGCCCTACTCCACTCCCACTTCTTACGCCTTGCCTTCAGCCACCTGCCATTCTTTGGTCCTGAATCTAGTACTTCCACTGTTCCATCACCAGACATCACTCACACCCCACTACCGCTATCCACTCCACCTTCTGCCATACCAACAGCCCGCCCCAGTCCTACACTCATACCCAATCCATCCCCTCTTCCCGTGTCACCAGCCCCACTCAGTCCCATTGCTTCCCCAGTCACTGATACCGACATGTCCTCTGCTGCTCTCGAAAACCTCCTTCAGGCTCTGGTTAACAACCAGAACCAACTGCAACAGGCAATTACCAGCCTGGTCAACAGATCCATCCACGAGTCTTCAGATAAAACTCCCAAACCCGCCCCGTTCAAGGGCAAACCTGCTAAACTCGACTCATTCCTATCTCTCTTCATCCTCTGGGCCAGAGAACAAAAACGACTCAAACTCGACAATGGGAAACTCGATCCGCAGAAATGCATTGCTGAAGCACTTCTTGCGGAATGGGCCGTGGAGTACGCTCATCACATCAGCAGAGTTCGAGCAGAAGAAGCTGGAGCAGTCTTCCCCTGGGAAGAGAACTGGGATAATTTCACCCATGCACTAAAAGTACATTCGGGGTAGCAAATGAGCAACAACTGGCCCAGAACAAGCTTGAGGTGTTGAAACAGGGAGATAAAACGGTCTCGGAGTTCTCTCAGGTGTTCAAACAGTGGGCAGAAAAGACTGGGTTCTCAGACAAGGACCTTCAGTACAAGTTCCGAAAGCGCCTTCATAAGGACCTACTGCTCCCATTGGCAAACGTGGAGCTGGGTCAGAAGGAGGCCCCCAAGAACCTGGACGAGTTGATTAACAGAGCACTCCACGTAGAACAGACCCTGGCTGAATTCCTGGGGAAACTCATCACTGGTCCTGCCACTTCCTTCTCCAGATTCTCCTCTGCACGGGACCCTAACACCATGGATGTGGATGCCTCTTGTACCAAGCGTCCCCAGGGTAACGGCTGCAACTTTGCAGATTACCAGAAGGCGATGCAAGGGCGCTGTTACAGCTGTGGCTCCAGGGACCATCTGAAACGAGATGGGAACCATGGACATGATAAATGCGACTACTGTGAAAGGATGGGTCACCGCTCCTCGGTCTGTCAGGACCAATACATGGGACGACCTAGAGGAGGAGGCCGAGGCCGACAACGTGTGGCCGCTACTGCTAGCGACACCATTAGTCTTTTCTCAGATGATCTGCCTTCTCCTACCCCTGCCCCTGCCCCCACTACTACTATCGCTGCTTCTTCAGCTGCCGAATCCTCATCCGTGCTCAGTGCCTTGCAAAAGTCCATTGCTGATCAAACCGCTCTACTACGTAATATCGCCGCCCAGCCGGGTTTTTAAAACGGGTGCCCGTTCCTGCCATGACGCGAACACCCTTAACTACCCACATGTTTCCCTGTTCCTCGTACGATTCTATTCCCTCATGTACCATATCCAATATCTCCGAAATAGAATCTGATGCTTCTCACTTCCGTATACGTGTGAAACTCCGAGGAAGACAGAACGAAACAGTGGTAGTGGCAATGGCTGACAGTGGAGCTACAGGCCTGTTCTTGGGACAGTCATTTGTGAAGCAACACCGAATCCAAACTCATCCCCTCCGCAAAACCCTAGACGTCTACAACATTGATGGTACCCTTAACCGAGCAGGGCGCATAGATCGATTCTGTCGACTAGCGATGACAGCAGACAGACAGGAGGCATGGTTAGATTTTCTGGTCACAGACTTAGGTGGAGAAGATGTCATTCTGGGTCTTCCCTGGCTACATAAAATGAACCCACAGATTGGCTGGACGAGTGGTCAATTGCAAATTCCCAGAGCACCACCTCCATCGGTAGAAGAGATTCCCGATGAGGATCAGTTTGTTGCCTCTAATCTTGGACCCACTCTCAAAGGAAACATCATCCTCAAAAGTACAGAGTCAGAATCAACTCAGTCGATCCCGCAGGAAACACGTATACCCACAGACCAAACCTCAGACCTGGTAACGGAAAAGGAGGAGGAAGAGGAACCCCCAGTCTATCGTATTCAGGCTAATCGACGCATTAGGCACTCCTGGAAGAAGGCAGGGATCATTGCCGACACCGGAGAAGAAGTCTGGTGTGCAGCAGGGTTCACCTACTCGCAACAGTTAGCAGAAGAGGCAAACTGGACAAAGCCAAAACAGTCATTTGAGGAGATAGTCCCTCCTCAATATCGAGATTACACTCAGGTTTTCTCTGAAGCCGAGTCAGAACGCCTCCCCGCATACAAACCCTGGGACCATGCTATTGAACTGGTACCTGGAGCGCCTGCCACCCTACGCACCAAAATCTACCCGATGTCTATCAACAAACAGCAGGAACTTGATCGCTTCCTTGAAGAGAACCTCCGCAAAGACTACATCCGACCATCCAAATCCCCCCTGTCCTCTCCAGTCTTCTTCATAAAGAAGAAAGATGGGAAACTTCGATTCATCCAAGATTACCGACGTCTAAACGAGTACACCATTAAGAACCGCTACCCTCTACCCCTCATCGTGGACATAGTCAGTCGTCTGCAAGGGGCCAAGTATTTCACCAAGTTTGATGTACGTTGGGGATATAACAATGTCCAGATCAAAAAGGGAGATGAATGGAAGGCAGCGTTTGCAATGAACCGAGGGCTTTTTGAACCCACCGTCATGTTCTTCAGGTTAACGAACTCACCAGCTGTCATGAATCGCTCCCTACTATTCATTTCCTTTCTATTCTTTTCCCTTTACTACCTATTTCCCACTTCATTCTACTTATAACCCCATAAACATCAACAATTTCCCATCATCGTCTATAGTTACCATCTCTACAGATCTATGACTCACACTCTTATTTCCTCCGCTTCCTATCTCCACGGACATTCTCACTGTCAATCATTTCTTATGATCCAGTACTTTCATCTATCCATATTTGACTCATCGCTCTCTCGCTCTTGACGTTTCCACATGGTACTGTCTATTATTACTTACTCTTTCCTATCTATTCACATTTTGCTTATATACCTGTGATCTTTGTAACCTATTCCTGAGTTCGTTCACTTCGTCTCCGCTCCGTACTATCACTACGCAGTGTAGAGCCTAGTCAGCCTACTATCTCATTTCTCTATCTCTCTATCTCTATCAATCTATCCTTTTGTAACTGGCTTTCTTGTATTGTGTGACTTGGGTGGTTACTGAGTGTACTGACAACCTTGACACCAGCTACGTTCCAAGGACTTATGAACTCTATCTTCTCAGACCTGATTGCAGCGGGAAAAGTAGCAGTTTACCTGGACGATATTCTGATCTTCAGTGGGACCCTGGAAGAACATCGAGGGGTGGTTCGGGAAGTGTTAGCAAGGCTAAAGAAGAACGACCTGTATCTGAGGCCAGAGAAATGCGAGTTTGAACGAGAAGAGATAGAATATCTTGGGTTGATTATCCGGGAAGGGCAAGTCCATATGGATCCGGTGAAGGTAGAAGCAGTACGTCACTGGCCAGTCCCCCGCAATGTCCGAGATTTTCGAGCATTCCTGGGTTTCGCAAACTTCTACTGACGATTCATAGAAAACTTCGCTAAAACCGCTCAGCCCCTGAACAATCTTACACGTAAAGACATCTCGTTTAACTGGGGAACTCACCAACAGGAGGCCTTTGACTCCCTTCGAACAGCCTTCACATCTGCTCCTATCCTTACCCTCTGGTCACCGGACCGCCCTACCCGTGTTGAAGTAGACACTTCAGGCTTTGCAACAGCGGAGCTCTGATGCAAATGCTCGAAGATGGTCTCTGGCACCCAGTGGCATTCTGTTCAGCATCCATGCAGCCAGCGGAACGGAACTACAAAATCTATGACCGAGAGATGCTGGCTATCATTGAAGCACTGAAAGACTGGCGAAGCTTCCTGGAAGGACTACCACGGTCCTTTGAGATCATCACAGACCACTCCAATTTAGAGTTCTGGCGAACCGCACAGGACCTTAGCCAACGACAAGTGAGGTGGGCCCTTTGGCTATCACGCTTTGACTTCCAGCTAGTCCATCGTCCCGGCAAAGCAAACACCCAAGCAGACACTCTCTCCCGCCTACATTCCCACCAAGTAACTGACCGAGAAGACAACCTGGAGACTACGGTACTCAGGCCAGAGCACTTCATAAGGCTCGCTGCCACTACATTGGTCAATCCCTAGAAGGACGGATTCAGCAGGCAGTGGGAGGAGAAGTGGAAGTGTTAAAAGGACTGGAACAGCTGAAGAAGGAGGGGTTGCAGCGACTCGCAAATGATTTACCTGAATGGGAAGAGGATAATGGGTTGGTATACCACAAGGGACAAGTCTATGTTCTGCCAGATGAGGAGCTGCGGAAGGCAATAGTAGAACAGTGTCACGACGAACCGTCAGCAGGACATCCAGGGCTACATGGGACACTTGACTTGGTAACCTCGCACTTCTGGTGGCCCACCATTCGCTCTTTCATAGAGAAGTATGTGGAGGGATGCAATCAATGTGCCAGGAAGAAGCTACAACGTCACCCACGAGCAGTAATCCAACCGTTGGATGTTCCCCTAGGACTTTGGGAAGAAGTTGGAGTCGATCTCATCACACAGCTACCATCTTCACAAGGTTATGATGCGATCCTGGTCTGTACAGACCTCTACGGAAAACAAGTCCACACCCTTCCCTGCACTTCTAACATCACTGCCACTGAAGTCGCCGACCTATACTACCGAGAAATCTTCCGCCTGCACGGCCTTCCACTCCGCTTTGTATCAGACTGCGGCCCAAAGTTCGCAGCCCAAGCCATGTGCTCTCTCTTAGACCAGCTCGGGATCAAGTCAAGCCTCTCCTCGGGTTACTGACCCCAGACGAACGGACAGACAGAACGAGCAAACCAGGAAGTCGAGAAATACCTGCAGCTCTACACAAACTACAGACAGGATGACTGGGTAGAACACCTTCCTATAGCCGAATTTGTGCTGAACTCCCGTACACACTCTGCACACAATATGGCCCCCTTCGAGGTGACCTATGGCTACCTTCCTCTATTCAACATACCAGTAGGCCGCCACACGGGCATCCCAGATGTAGAAGGCTGCCTAAAGATCCTGAGGGAAGTTCGGAAAGATGCAGGGGCAGCGCTACATCTGGCTAAACAGTGCATGAAGGAGGGATATGAGAGAGGGAAGCGGTAATAGGCTGGCTAGTGGATAATGCTAATAGCTTCGAAGATCGAAGCTAACAACACCAAAAACACACAAACACCAATCCTGCTATATAATGCGAGGTGATCCAAAGTGGCAGAACACTCGTATAACTTGTGTAGCTTA